>JAIUZE010071190.1:0-67510 GCA_022085475.1 Heliosperma pusillum | reverse complement strand
CGATTAGAAGCTTAGTAATCATGGTATGATTAATGAATGTTGTTATATGATGAATGTTGATGATGTATATTGATTGTTGATGATTATTAGAAGTATAGTTGAGAATTGAAATGAATTGGTTAAGAAAGGAAGACTCACGGGTGAAGGGGTGTTCCCTGCCGGTCGACCGGCCGCCGGTCTGCCCACTGGCTGGGAACACATCAGTAACAATATTGAAGTTTTTGGGAATTTTTGTATAGGGGTGCTCTGAGCCGGCCCACCGGCCGCCGGTCCCCTGACCGGCCTAGAACACATTCCCCTGTTTTCTATGATTTTGGTTTTTACCTTGTAGTGCGAGCCGGCCCACCGGCCGCCGGTCCAATGACCGGCCTGGAACACGGCTGTATGTTTTTCATATAATTTCTAAAACTCGAAATTTATAATAGTTCGCATGATCCGTTTATCGTATAATTTTACGTAGTGACTTATAATATTCATGTTTTGGATATATGATATTTCATTCGCTTGTATCACATGTTTTGTGACGGTTTTGCTATGTCCCACTTTGAGTCGGTTTTTACAAATGTTACGGTTTGAGCACTGTTTTCTCTTGTGCTTTGTACTCTCATTCCCTTGGCTACCTTCCCGTTCGTAAGGCTGGAATGTCGGAACGGAGAGGTATCCTACTGCTTAAATGCACGTGTTAGTGGGCATACGACGACGTTGTTGGGAGTTGAACACTATGCGTTGATCGACCCGGCCGTCAAATGTTGTGTACTTGCGAGGTGGTGTTATTTGCATGTAGCGTACCGCATGTTATGAGGCTTGAGCTCGTTTTCCGCCTCTTTCGTGAATTGATCTACCGAGAATGTGGGTACTCGGCGTTTTCTTTGTAAGAACGAGTCTTGGATGCGAAACGTGATCGCATGTCGAATCGGAAAATGTGATTCCGAGAATCTGGCCAGGTTTAGATTAGGAGCCTTATCGTTCCTACCAGGAGGAAATTAGTCTACATATGCGAAATGTAAGCATCGGGTATGAGTTCAGAGAAATGTGATCTCGTGGATGCCTTTTAATCATACTTGCCATGTACACGATGCTAGTGCGTTTCATTTACCGTGAGAGATGTCGTCTTGAGTCGTCGTTCTTTGAATGCGTGATTTCATGATATTTTTCATGGTCATTGCATGATTGGACACCGTCAATGTCTTGGTTCGTGAATGGATGATAATATGTTGGATTTACTGTGATCATCGCATGACTTGACTTGGTTTGTCTGTCGAGTCTCAATCTTATCAAACTTATACCGCTAACGGTGAGATGCAAGCCCTAGTGAGCGTATTCGGTTGCCTAAGAGTGTCTTCCCCGAGTCTTTGAATAACATGATGGATTCAGAGTTGTATTCTATATGCTCTTATCATTATCTATCGAATTGCCTATCTATTCTTATTGTATCTCACATGTATATCCTTATATGCATGCTTTACTTTCGTAATTCCTTCTATGTACGTTTAATGTGATATGGCTGGGAGAACCCGGAGTTACTCCCCACTGATTGTGGCGTTCATGTTTTTCATGAATGAACAGGTTGCTTGCATGGATGGCTTTTTGCTTATGCCATTTTGGGTTCGGGTGTGAGCTAGCGGGCGTTGTCCCTGGATGAAACACCTCTAGACGTTGTTTAGCTAGTTGCTAATTACTTGTTCTTTGCTAACATTTTAAGAGACCCCGTCTCTTTGTTGTATTTTCTACTTAGCTTGTAATTTTTCGACACTCCTCGTGTTATATATCTTGCATGTATAAAAGTTTTTAAAATACCGTATTTCCGCATAATATTTCACATGCTTGTATGTTTTATATTTCCGCATTCGCGAGGGTTGTCATAGTTGGTATCAGAGCTTTATCGCTCCCGACGCACACACGTGAACCCTAACTTAAACTACTTGACCTTGAAATAATAAATGAGAGATGGGTAGACTTAAGGACCTAAGGTGGTAGTCTTTGGTGTACTTGATGTTTGTTAGGTTCTAACTTGTTTGTTGATTGTGTTGCGTGATGTTATGTTTGTTTGTATCTACCGTTTTGAGGTGGATCATTGTGTTACCTAGAAGAAGTATCCTCTACCGGAGATTTGAAGATTTACAAGCCTAATTGAAGTGTATTTCTTCCTCATCTTTGAATTACCTCGTCCTTATTGTGTTATGCTCTCTTCCTTCTATCTAGGTGCTTCTTTCTCTTCCAACTTGTTTGCCTCTTGGAAATTACTCTTGATAGTTCCTCCATCTTACCATTGGTATCCTTACCTTCCTCTTGTAACATTTTTGTGGATGTCATACCCATTTGTTTGTGGTATATTATACTTGGTCGGAAGAACTTTGAACTTTGTGGAATATTAGTGGTTGTTAGAATGAATTTGTGATTTGAGGAAAATGGTGTAGATCTAAATTCACCCTATATTGATGATTGGTTGTAACTCTAAGGAAAGGTAGTAAGATAAGTTTGATGATTTTAATGCTTGATGCTTGTCATGACTAATGTGTAGATAGTTCATGGTATTTGATGGTGTAAGGTTGAATGATTTGACTATGACTTCTTAACTCATTAGTAATTCAGTCTTTTGGACTTCGAAGTTTAGTATTGTTTTGAAGACCATGCTTATGATAGGTGTAATTGGTGTAAATAAGAAGTTTTGAATGACACCTTGAGTTGCGAAATACTTTTGAGGTTAAGTGACGTCTTGTGGTTTCCTTTTGTGTGTTTGTGAGTATAGGCTTGGTGGAAAAGCTTTTGGCTATAGTTTTTGAATTTTAATATATGATCTTACCTTATGGTATCGGAGACTCGTTTGAAGTAGTAAGGTTTCGTTGTAAGTTGAACCATATTACTTGAGGATTATAGATATGAGCGAGGTTCTATGATGTAATCTATGATGGAAATACCTTGGAATGTTAATGATGATGTTTGGCTTGATGTTGTACTTTGATAATAATGAACTCGTGGGATATAGGCTTGAAAATGACCGAGTATAAGAGAGTATTTGTTAGTCCTTCAATTAAAGAAACCTTTGAGGTTGTGTTGAATATTTGAGCTAAAGGAATGTTACAATGCTTGAGTTGCAATTTCACATTTGGGAATCCGTGTGATATGAAAGGATGGATGAATTGGGTTGTAGTTGATTTGTCGAATTTTGGCGTACCTTACTTTGATGATTGTGGTACGATGGTCCCTTGTAAGAGACCTTTGTTTGGGATGAGTTAATTTTCTATCACCCTAAGTCTGAAAGGAGAAACTTTGTGGATTAAACCTTAAACCTTTACTCGTGCCATCATCCCTTTTCATTTCCATTCTTGAATGTTTTTGTCAAGATTGATCTTTAAGAAATCGCATGCTCGTATCTTCTTTCTTACTCGGATAGCTTCATAACTCTACTATCTGCTTTGTCTCTTTCTTGACCTCGTTATTTTTCAGCGCCCCTCTCTTGTAAGCTCGTGCCTTATTTATTCCCGTGTTCTCCTTGAGATTCCTTATCGTTTTCTATCTCGTTGCTCCTTGATCTTTTCTCTAGTGGATTGGATATTCCGTTTGTAAGGCTCAAAGAATAAGCGTGATGTAATTTGGTTTCTTTAGCTAGAGTATGTGTCCTTGGATTTAGAAAAGTTCATGTGGTATTTCATCATGGGAAATAGGACCTAAACTCTAGGATGAATCCTAATAGTGATAATGTATCTTCTCCTAGTAGTTTTGGATTTGGAGCTTGGTACTCTAGTGTTATTCTGAGAATTTAGTTAATCAGGATAATAGTTCGTTGTTGTTGGGTACTATAACGGTTGCTTGGTATGTCATTTGGGAATTAGATGTCTCTAATTGGTGGATTCTAAAAGAGACTTTACTTTCGGGTAATTAAGCCGTTAACTAAAGTTTGAGGAATATTGTCATAAATGAAAATCGATTCATATTGAGTTTTAGATGATCTAAATGATTTGAATGGTTGTCTAATTGCCAAGTGATTGGTCAATTGTGGTTGGAATTAGTAATTCTCTTTTATTCTTAAGGAATCATAGTTTGAGATTGAGAAATGTTCGTTGCAAGCTTTGAATAGTGAGTGCTCAGTTGTTATGGATTATGGAGTTAGAATGGTGAACCCATTTATCTTGAGGATTGGTAACCACCATGGTTTGCTAATGTGACTATTTATATTTGAGGCTTTGAGCGTAGTAATGATCGAATTAAGGATGTTATGGCGTATTAAAGAATCCTTATAACCGATAATGAACTGTGGATTTTCCCTTGTCGTGAGACTTTGGATGAGGCTAGTTGAATCTTAGATAATTGTGTTTGATGCTTTTATTGTGTTTTGACTTTCGAGGATGAGAAAGTTCATTGTAAATTTAGGATAATGAGTTTGAAGTAAGTTGGATTACAGGATTTCATGGTAAGTCTCTTTCATGTGGATTGTTAGTTGTGGAGTCTACCGTGCCGATTGACCTTAGAAGATTCTATGGGATTTGAATAATTGGGAATTGTTACTCGAAGTTTCGTGATTATGAAATATTTTTGTAGGAAATCTGATGATTTAAAATGATGTGTTGCAAATTGGGTAAATTGCATGCTCTTGAGGATTAGAGTATTAGTAGAGTTAGTGCTATCGAATTCTTGTAGATCTTCCTACCGAGTTTATCTTAATCTTCCTATTCCTAAGAATTCGATTTGTTTTGTTTTTGCGTGTTTTGTATATATTTTGTTATCGTGATTTGTGAACTTGATGTTCGAGTCGCTCTATGTACGTGTAATGTCTTGTTATTTGATTTTATCTTTGAGTAAAACTTCAAATTTTCATGTTATATTTCTAATTTAACGTTTCAAAGAAGTCTAAAGATGGCTTTTGTACCTCTTTTTTGGAGAAAATAGATTTCTTTCGCTTTTATATTTGGATTTTGCGTTTGGTTGGGTGTTTGCACTTGTTATTGGAGACGTCTGATAACTAGTCCTGCACTGACTAACGTTGTTTTGAATTTCGATTTCACTATTTCGACTTTAATTTGATTTGGATAATTTGAGTTCTCGTTCGCGACGGGCCCTCTTGAGATCCGTAAGTAAAGTTTCACACTTATGAAAAATTTCCTTAAACTGTTTTCGAGATGAACTTCGTTTCTTAAATGTTTTCCTTGTAAAAGTTTTCGTATTAATTTTGAAAACCGATTCTTGTCCTTGATACTTTTATTTTCTACTCTCAAGTTTCGAGGACGAAACTTTTTTAAAAAGGGGGGTGATTGTAACACCCGGAAATGTACCCGATTTTTCTAGTGAAAATATTTTACGGATACCTTTCAGCAAATTTAAGTTTTAATTTAGAATTTTATGTTCCGAGTCGAATTTAAAATTTCCGAGTTCGTATTTGGAATTTCCGCGAGATTCCATGAGAATCCCGTCTTAAGGCGAGTTTGACTTTTGTTGACTTTTTCCCATAAATATCTCATACTCCCTTAATCTATTTCATTCAACACAAACACAAAACATTACTTCTTCCTTAAGCAAACCAAAAACCTTGCCTCCCTCTTTGATCCATTCTTAGAATCATCGTACCGCACTCGTTTCTTGTCGAAATTCACGTAAGTTCGTCTCATTCTTTCCCTCTTACCTTCCTCTATCCGTATTAGTAATAAAATTACCGTCTTTCTCGCTTTTTAAATTATCCGTCTTTCTCTAGGTGAATTATATTCATCTTTTATTACCTAATTGTAGGTGGAGACTACTAGGAAGGCTTAGTAATCGATTAAAGACGCGTAAAGGTAACGGTGAAGGGTTACTCGGTATCATTTACGTGTTTTACATGCTTTATATGCTAGAGTTCGTATTAGACTACGATTAGTAAGTTTAAGAATTATGTTATGGATGATGATTGTGGTTATTTGATGATTTTTGATGATGAATATTGATTGTTGATAGTTGATAGAAGTGAATTATGAAAATTGGAAATGATAGAAATGGTGTTTGTTGTTCTCGGGTGGAATGGTGTTTTGGCCGAAGGACCGGCGTGCAGGTTTCAGTGCCGGCGGGAATTCACACACGACCCTTTTCGTAGTAGAATGAATTCATATCTCCGGCGTTACTTGCTTGTTTTGCGGTTTGTGACCAATTCGCTGGAACAGTGAAGAGGATAAGCTATCACCTCGACTTGGATTTCTGCATTTGCATATCTAGAACTCTATTTATGACCCGTTTTGAAGTGGACCTTGTTTGAGTTAGTTTCCAAACTGGTTTTTGTGTGTCGTTGTATCCGAGCCGGGGGTAGGTGGTACCGGCCGCCTCCCTCCACCACGGCCTGGAACACGGTGTGTTTTCCTCCATAATGTCAAAACTCGTAATTATAATTAGTTCGCATGATGGTTTATGTATAATTTTAAGTAGTGATTATAATATTCATTTTTGGATATATGATATGTCATTGCTTGTATCACATGTTTTGTGCGGTTTTGCTATATGTCCCACTTTGAGTGGGTTTTTTACAAATGTTACGTTTGAGCATGTTTTGTCTTGTGATTTGTATCTCATTCCCTGGTTACCTTCCCGTCGTAGGCTGGAATGTCGGAACGGAGAGGTATCCTACTGGCGAAATGCATGTGTTATGGATCGACGACGTTGTGGGAGCTGAACGCTATGCGTGATAGACCCGGCCGTCAAATGTTGTGTACTTGCGAGGTGCTGTTATTTGCATGTAGCGTACCGCATGTTATGAGGCTTGAGCTCGTTTTCCACCTCTTTCGTGAATTGATCTAACGAGAATGTGGGTACTCGGCGTTTTATTTGTAAGACCGAGTCTTGGATGCGAAACGTGATCGCATGTCGAATCGGAAAATGTGATTCCGAGAATCTGGCCAGGTTTAGATTAGGAGCCTTATCGTTCCTACCAGGAGGAAATTAGTCTACATACGCGAAATGTAAGCATCGGGTATGAGTTCAGGGAAATGTGATCCCGTGGATGCCTTTTAATCATACTTGCCATGTACACGGTGCTAGTGCGTTTCATTTACCGTGAGAGGTGTCGTCTTGTGTCGTCGTTCTTTGAATGCGTGATTTCATGATATTATTCATGGTCATTGCATGATTGGACACCGTCAATGTCTTGGTTTGTGAATGGATGATAATATGTTGGATTTATTGTGATCATCGCATGACTTGACTTGGTTTGTCTGTCGAGTCTCAATCTTATGAAACTTATACCGCTAACGGTGAGATGCAAGCCCTAGTGAGCGTATTCGGTTGCCTAAGAGTGTCTTCCCCGAGTATTTGAATAACATGATGGTTTCGGATTTGATTTCCACATGATCTTATCATTATATATTGGATTGCCTATCTATTCTTATCGTAACTCACATGTATATCTATATATGCATGATTTTACTTTTGTATTTCCTTATATGTACGTTTAAGGTGATATGGCTGGGAGAACCCGGAGTTACTCCCCACTGATTGTGGCGTTCATGTTTTTCATGAATGAACAGGTTGCTTGCATGGATGGCTTTTTGCTTATGCTATTTGGGGTTCGGGTGTGAGCTAGCGGGCGTTGTCCCTGGATGAAACACCTCTAGACGTTGTTTAGCTAGTTGCTAATTACTTGTTCTTTGCTAACATTTTAAGAGACCCCGTCTCTTTGTTGTATTTTCTACTTAGCTTGTAATTTTTCGACACTCCTCGTGTTATATATCTTGCATGTATAAAAGTTTTTAAAATACCGTATTTCTGCATAATATTTCACATGCTTGTATGTTTTATATTTCCGCATTCGCGAGGGTTGTCACATGTCTTGTAATGTGTTATAATCCCTTGTAATGTATATATCTTTTTATGATGATGATGATCTTAGGCTTTTATAACGCTGCAAGGTTGAGCTTTTCCATCCGGATTCATACCCTAGACAAGGCAATAAACATCCCCATTAAAGCTTGGGAGAAGAAGAGGCAAGAGGCTATCAGCATCGTACATACCCGATCGGGTATATGGTAAATCCGATCGGGTGTGTAACCCTGATTGATCTTCTTTTGTCTCTTTGAATTTCTTCTTTGGGCACGTAATCCTATGCCTTGTTTTGGTAGTTTGCAGCTCGGAAATGGTCTTGGGCCAGGCTTTGGTTGACTTGGGCTTGTGTTTTATTTGAGAAACTAAGTCAAAAGTCAAGACCAATCTACTTTGAGGAATGATGCAATGGGAATTGTGATCCAATCATGAAATTGCTATCATCGGTTCCTCGTAAACTTGTATTCTAGTGCCTTTGCTCCATAAAGTAAGAAAATATAGCAAAACCGCTTCATTTCCTATAAAATGAGACAAAGCACGCAAAACAACTAGAATAGTAATATTAGCTCGTTAATCACTTTAAAAAGTGCATAAATCAAATAGAAATCGAGCTAAAACGGGGGATAAATTAGTACAAAATATCGCTTATTATCTGTGATAGGATGAAAGCTGCTCAAGACCGACATAAATCTTATGCCGATATTCGTAAAAGACCGTTGGAGTTTGAAGTTGGAGACAATGTGTTCTTGAAAGTATCCCCAATTAAGGGTGTTAAAAGGTTTGGTGTAAAGTGTAAATTAAGCCCGAAATACATTGGACCCTTTGACATTGTGAAAAGAATTGGTGCCGTAGCATACAAGTTGGACTTGCCCCCGAATTTGGGCAAAGTTCATGATGTCTTCCATGTTTCTCAATTAAGGAAGTACCTTAGTGACCCGAGCCATGTCCGTCAAGCCGAGATCCCCGACCTCGAGCCGAATTTGTCCTTTGAAGAGAAGCCAATCCGCATTCTAGATTGCAAGGACAAGAAGTTGAGAAGCAAAGTGGTGCCTTTAGTAAAGGTTTTGTGGAGATGTAGTAACGTGGAAGAAGAGACGTGGGAACCGGAAGCTACCATGTGTGCTAAATACCCAAACCTATTCGATTAAGGTATATTCCCTTCGCTCAAGTTTCGAGGGCGAAACGTTTAAAAAGGTGGGGTGACTGTAACACTCGTAATCTTAGCCGATATAATTTAATAATATTGTATTAATATTAAATAGCATAATTTTAGATTTAGATTAGAACTTAATTTTTTATGTCTAATTTAGCAAATCCGGATCCATATTCGGACTCTACTCAGAATTTCGTGTGAGTTACACTTTGGGTCACATGTTGGGCCTTTTTACCAATCTCTACTCACTCATCCAAACCAACCCATACTCATTTTCTCACTTATCATTTCAGCAAACCTTTCCTCTCCTTCTCCCTCACCAAACCCTCAAAAACCCTAACCTCCATAACCACCATTGTTGAATAACTCAAGCTTCACACAAATCCCTCATTCCTCACTGAAATCTCTTGATTTTTAGTCTAATATTCCTCTCTTATCCTCCTCTACCTTGTGTGGTAATAAAGTTACCATCTTTCTTATTTTCAATTTTTCCATCTTTCTCAATGATGAATTTTATTCATCTTTTGTGTCTTTATGTAGGTGGAGACCTCCAAGACCCCGACAAGGATTATTATCTCGTGGAGGAAGACCTAGAAGACGTTTGAAGACGCAAAAAGGTAACGGTGAAGGGTTACTCAATATCAATTTACGTTTTTAATGTTTTAATTGTAGTTTTAGTATAGAATGATATAATCTTTGTTTGAATTTCATGAGGAAACATGTTTTTTGCCCTTTCATGTGTGTGAATTCCATCTTTCATGTTTTCTTCCACTAATCATATGTTAAGTAGTATTAAAGTGGCTAATTATGCTCATTTAACATGTTGGAACTTGTGTTGTGCAATAAATATGTTTGGATTTGCTTTAATTGATGTTTATCCAATGATTGGTAAAGTTTAATATGCATTTAATGTGGTTTGAGGTTGATAATTGTTGTAAGGATTGAATGAGAATCAAATAAGTTAGAATATTGGTTGTTGAATGTTGCGTTTTTGTGCCTGTGAGCCCCAGACGGTCGGCCGGCCGCCGGTCACACCCACCGGCTGGGAGCCCCTGATGATAAATTGGTTGAGTTTTGGTAATTTGTTGAAGCGTAAGTCCCAGCCGGCCGACCGGCCGCCGGTCCGCCCAACCGGATGGGCATCCCTGCATATTGATTGACATTTTTTTTTGTTGACTGCAAGTCCCGGCTGGCCGGCCGGCAGCTGACCCAACCGGCTGGAACTTTTCCCCTTCCCCATTCTCTTGATTTTCCTATTTAGCCTTCGGCCCCAGCAGGGTAGCCGGCAGTCGGTCACACCCACCGGCTGGGGCTCCCTGTTTTTTGAAAGTTATTTGATCGGGCTTGTCGCAAGCTCTGGTCAAAGATAATTACCCAGACTAGGCTAGTAACAAATTAATGTAATTAGGAAAGTAGGGGTCGATCCTCAGGGAGATGGTGTTTCCTATAGAATGTGAAATGTCTTGCAATTGGGTTTTATCTAACGAGTATCTGGGTTTTGGGGTTTTGATTTCTAAACTATTAAAAAGCATAAATGAAAACAAAATAAAAGCAAATCAAAACGAAAACAATAAAGCAAGTGATGAATTAACAATGATAAAAAGAATCTAGGAAAGTAGGTTCACACATGTAGATTAACATATTGATGAAATTGGATTTAGAACATGCAAATAATTCATTGTGAGTTCGTAAGAATGATGTGTTCATTACAATCATAGATCAGATGGTCTAGCAGGCTTTTAGGCAATTTACTAGGTCTAATCTACCATGTCATGCTTTGTCTATTCAATTCACGTATTTCTACTTTGGAAAAGAA
This sequence comes from Heliosperma pusillum, assembly GCA_022085475.1. Classification (NCBI taxonomy): domain Eukaryota; kingdom Viridiplantae; phylum Streptophyta; class Magnoliopsida; order Caryophyllales; family Caryophyllaceae; genus Heliosperma; species Heliosperma pusillum. Next base: position 56,768 of record JAIUZE010071190.1, on the reverse strand, counting down.
TTCCATTTTAGTCAATGATTTTGATCAGGAATCGTTAACTATTGTTATAGTCCAAACATGCATAGACACAATGTTTTAAAAGCACAATTTCTTTTATCCAATTATCATCTTTTAATCAACCTACATGGCTACCTTACACCCTAGAAAAACGACTACTCACTCATGGTGATGTTTATATCTAAGATGATGTTAATAATAAAAACTAGTATACATGTTTATTTGGTTTTGATAATATTTTAAGACTCTTTAATTGGCGATAATAACGACGCTAAATTGACGATCTAAGGAAATGAAATGATTACAATGATATTGAAATTGAATCTAAAATAACATGTAAAGAAAATAGCAATCAAATAAGAAACGTAAAGACTTTAAACAAAAGATAAAATAGGAATACCTAGATGACGATCAATATAAACAACCGTAATAGAAATTCCTTGTATAGAATAGTCGATCCGCAAATTACAATACTTGAACCACATAAAGTAGATTACAAAGATGGAATTTTTTATTGATCTAGGCTAAGGATTTGATGTAGAAAAGACAGAAATAAACTAAGAAACTAAGGACAAAAAGGAAGAAGAAAATGATCTAGACAAGAGAAGAGAGGCTAGGTTTCTCTCCTCCTAATCTAGGGTTTTATGTAAAGGAGAAGTGTTTCTAATTGTGTAATTGTGCGTCTTTTGTGGTGGCTGAGGCACTCTTTATATAGCAGTAGGGTTTCGTGGGGAAGGGGTCATGCATTGAACATATAGGACAAAATAAAGGAAGTCGAAGCAAAAGCTCGGAACAACAAGGATACCCGATCGGGTACACCACTTACCCGATCGGGTATGTAGTGATCTTGGTCTATTGACTTTCGTTTCATCTCCCCTTGCATATGACTTGACTTCCATTATCCCCCTTGACCTTTTGGGTCGGGTTTGTTGATAGGGTTTGATGTAAAATGATGATTTCTTCGCCAAACTGATCGATCTTCCGACAACTGCGAACTTGTCTTTGCTTCTTCTCTCTTTTGAATCAGTGAACCTTCTTGAAAAGGGCGTAGAAACGACACTTTCCCTACAAAACAGGTTAGAACATAGGAATTCGCCTAGAAGATGATATTAGCTCATAAAATGGCTTAACAAAGCACAAATGACATACAAAACCGAGCTAAATTGGGGGTTAAAATCATGCATATATTCACTTATCAAACTCCCCCAAGCTAAACCCTTGCTTGTCCTCAAGCAAACATAACAAACAATACCAGGACAAGGGTTGCAAGCATTGGCTACTACACCATCAAGAAAAAAAATCTCAACGTAAAACTTTGGAAACATAATGAATCATAACCCAAAAACAACGTGGGCAAGAATGATACATAAACATGGCTGAGATTTACATAACGGCGCAGCACAAAGAATTTCACTACAGAATTTTCGGCTCTTACATGATCTTTTTGACAAATGGACTCTCACGGCACACTCGAACATTCATGTATGTAAAAGGTGATTTCTTTATATGTAAATGTTTTTGAGACACTCACCTATCTACGACTTATGAAAATGTGTCCGCAGTCTAATATGGTAAACAATTCAAAACACAAGTCAAAGATCATAATGCACATAGAGAAGAAGCCGGAAAAAAAAATGAAGAAGGCTTTGGGAAATGGGTGAAAGGTGGATAAAACAGTTATGGTCATGTGAAGGTTAGAATGAGCTAGCAACTGACCAATGATAAATGAATACTCAATCCAAACTTTCGATTAATTCCCAAAAAACAAAAAAACGAAGCCAGGAGGAACGGATTGGCTTATTACATACGAAACACAAGAGTGAACTCCTTCTAAACATTGAATTGACATTTTGAGGAGATACTCACAATTTTTATTTCTTTTTCTTTCTTCTTTTTTTCGATTTTTTCCTTTTTCAATTTTTTTTTCATTTTTCAATTTTTTTTCTGAACATAACATCATTTTTTTGAACATTTTGGTTCTCCCATATTCACTTTGTCATCAAGGAACAAAATCTTCTCAAAAGAGCACCCATACACCATAGTCTAGCTGCTAACTCAACAAGGTAGGCAGTTTTTATATGTAGCTATTATTTTGTGAAACATTTGTATGAAGGGGCTAATTTTCAGGGGTAATTCAAAGTGAAAAAGGCTTCAAATCTTAGTGAATCATGAATGCAATGCTTATAGGAATGAAATGAGAACCATACTTATGCGTTTTGACATGACACACATCACAACGAGAACTACACACACCTTAATGAGACTGGGTATAGATGTACCAGCCTAAGGAGGTTCTACCTTACAATATATGTAACTTGCCAAATGTCAAGATCAAGCGTACTCATTTATAGATTCATTCAATGCCTACTGTGTACAAGACTTCCCCATGTATGCACAATTCGATGAATATTGAATCACTATCTTTTGAAAGCTTTAAGTTTGGGAAATGTAACATGATAGCATAGTAAACAAGCAAGCAAAGCATGAAAAGCATTCAATTATGTTCAAAATTTTTAAATTTTTCTCTTATTCAAAAATTTGAAAAATATAAACAACTAAAATGCAAAATAGGAAAATGCAATCCCTCCCCCGAGCTAAACATCACATTGTCCTCAATGTGAGCACAAAGACTAAATATGCAACGAGATGCTCAATGGGAAGAAGGGTAAAAAGGGCAAAAGATGAAAGGAGAGTGAAGCTTACTAGTCAGCGCGGACTCTCCCAAGCTAGTCTTTTGGACTTGACAACGAAGATCTTCATAGATTCTTCAAAAACTCTTTCATCTGCAAGGTAAATCTAACAAAACAACGAAAAAGGGAAAGCAAAAATAAAATGCAAAAAGAAAGGAAACACGGGTTGCCTCCCGAGAAGCGCTGGTTTAACGTCCCGCTCGACGAATTCTTCTATGAAATCATCTGGTTGGGGATTGACACTCTATATAGACAATATCTAAGTATCCGATAATGGAATTGTTGTAGTAGAGTTTCAATCGGTGTCCATTGACCTTGAATTTTTCACCATTACTAGTCATTATTTCCACATAACCGTATTTGCTTACATATGTGACAGTGAATGGTCCAGACCATCTTGATCGAAGTTTTCCCGGAAAAATTTTCAAACGTGAGTTGAAGAGAAGTACTTGGTCACCGACATTGAATTCTTTTCTGGTTATCCTCTTGTCGTGCCAACGCTTCGTTTTCTCTTTATAAATCCTAGAATTCTCGTAAGCTTGCAAACGAAACTCTTCTAGCTCATTCAGTTGCAAAAGTCGTCTACCAGTGCTAAGCTTAGTATCTAAGTTGAGTTCTTTGATAGCCCAGTGAGCTTTGTACTCTAACTCAACGGGGAGATGACAGGCCTTTCCATAAAGCAACCGATAGGGGGATGTTCCAATCGGGATTTTGAAAGCAGTGCGATAAGCCCATAAGGTGTCATCGAGCTTATTACTCCAATCTGTTCTAGATTTCGAGACAACTTTTTGAAGAATTGTTTTTAGCTCTCTGTTCGAGACTTCTACTTGACCGCTGGTCTGAGGGTGGTAGGCCAAACCTCGTCTGTGATACACACCATACTTGGCAAGCAGAGTGTCTAACTGCTTTTCTCCGAAATGAGTTCCTCGATCACTTATCACGGTTCTGGGTACACTAAAACGCGGAAAGATGATCTTCTTAAATAGTCGTATCACAGCTCTAGCATCATTGGTGGGGGTGGCAATTGTATCTACCCACTTTGAAACATAGTCGACAGCGACTAAAATGTAACGATTTCCATTGGAAGAAGGGAATGGTCCTTGATAGTCAATACCCCAAACATCGAATATCTTGACTTCTAATATGCTGTTTTGAGGCATTTCATGTCTTTTGGATATTTGACCCATTCGTTGACAAGCATCACAAGCCATAACAAAGTCTCTTGAATCTTTAAACATCGAGGGCCAGAAAAACCCGGATTGTAAGACTTTGGCTACGGTCTTGGATGGACCATGATGACCACCATAAGCAGATGAGTGGCATCCTTCTAAAACTCCTTTCACTTCCCACTGGGGGATACAACGTCTATACAGACCATCAGAGCACTGCTTGAAAAGATAAGGGTCATCCCAAACAAAGAATTTTGCATCATGCAAAAATCTCTTTCTTTGGTTATAAGAAAGGTCGGAGGGTAGCTGGCGACTGACAAGGAAGTTGGCAATATCAACATACCAAGGAGAAGAGTCCGCAATTGCCATTAATGAATCATCAGCGAACGAATCATTAATTGGCGTTGGTAATCCTATTTCAGTTACTCTTATCCTTGAGAGGTGGTCAGCGACTACATTCTCTACTCCTTTCTTATCCCGGATCTCTAAATCAAACTCTTGAAGGAGTAAGATCCATCGGATAAGTCTAGGTTTTGCCTCTTTCTTTGAAAGCAGATATTTCAAGGCAGCATGGTCAGTGTAGACAATAACTTTTGATCCTATTAGGTACGAGCGAAATTTGTCTAAGGCATAGACAATGGCGAGAAGTTCTTTCTCAGTGGTGGCATAGTTGATTTGGGCAGGATCTAGGGTTTTACTAGCATAGTAAATTGCATGAAGAAACTTTTCCTTTCTTTGCCCTAAAACAACTCCTACGGCATAATCACTCGCATCGCACATCAGTTCAAAGGGCAGATTCCAATCAGGCGACTGGATTATAGGTGCAGTGATCAAAGCACGTTTGATTTTGTTGAATGCCTCAAGGCATTCCTTCGTGAAATTGAAAGGTGCATCCTTGAAAAGGAGCTCAGTCAGGGGCTTGGCTATCTTTGAAAAATCTTTTATAAATCGTCGGTAGAAACCGGCGTGGCCAAGGAAACTCCTGATTCCTTTTACATTAACAGGGGGTGGCAGCTGTTCAATAACTTGGATCTTAGCGCGATCGACTTCTATACCTCTTTCTGAAACAATATGACCTAAAACTACACCTTCGTTCACCATGAAGTGACACTTTTCCCAGTTGAGAACAAGGTCGACTTCTTCACAACATTTTAGAACTCTGGATAGATTTGTCAAACAATGATCAAAGGAAATGCCATAGACGCTAAAGTCGTCCATAAATACTTCCATGATAGATTCAACAAAATCTGAGAAGATACTGGTCATGCAACGCTGGAAAGTGGCAGGTGCATTACACAAGCCAATTGGCATTCTGCGATAAGCGAAAGTACCATAGGGACAGATGAAGGTGGTTTTCTCTTGGTCCTCAGGGTGGATAGGGATTTGGAAAAATCATGAGTAACCATCTAGATAACAGAAATACTTGTGACAAGCTAACCTCTCTAGCATTTGGTCAATGAAGGGTAGAGGATAGTGATCTTTCCTAGTTGATTGATTCAGCTTTCTGTAGTCAATACACATACGCCATCCTGTCACAATCCTTGTGGGGATGAGCTCATTCTTCTCATTTTTGACTACTGTTGTTCCTCCTTTCTTGGGAACAACTTGAACAGGGCTAACCCATTTAGAGTCAGAGATTGCATAAATTATGCCAGCATCTAGCAATTTCATAACTTCAGTTTTAACTACTTCCTGCATGTTGGGATTAAGACGGCGTTGACCTTGAACACAAGGTTTTTGGCCTTCTTCTAAATTGATCCTATGCATGCAAAAGTCTGGGCTTATGCATGTTAAATCTTCGAGTTTGTAACCTATTACCTTTCTATGCTTTTTCAAGACAGTCAACAGTGAGGTTAACTGATTTTCATCTAGGAGAGCACTCACTATGACTGGGCAATACTCAGATTCATCTAAAAAAGCATATTTTAGATTCGAGGGAAGAGGTTTTAGTTCAGGTTTTTGTACTTCTGCCTTGGCAGGAGTATCAATCAAGCTTATGAACTCTTTAATTTCTTCTGACGGTATCTCTTCTCCGGTCAGGTCCTTTTCCAGCTCACTGATCTAGAAATTGTCATTCTCAGAGATATCCTCCAACAACAAGATTGCCTCTAAAGGATCCTCAATTATTGATGGATACAGAGATTCATCAACAATGGAGTCGACAATATCAATAAAACAGAAAGACTCCTCTAGCATGGGGCTTTTGATTGCACTGTTCAAGTTATAGGTGACTTTATCATCACCTACTTCTAGTGTCAGTTTTCCATTCTTAACATCGATTACTGCTTCGACAGTGTGTAAAAATGGCCTTCCTAAAATATTAGGGATTTGAGAATGTTCAGCCATATCTAGCACGATGAAATTGATGGGAATGAAAAACTTTTCTACTTTGACAGGCACATCTTCTAAAACTCCCATAGGTTGTTTTAAAGAACGGTCTGCCATTTGCAGAGTGACACTGGTGCATTTGAGAATTCCCATATTCAACTTTTCACATATGGAATAGGGCATGACGCTTACACTGACACCTAGGTCGCATAGAGCTTTATCGATTGTGTAGGTGCCTATAGTTCAAGGTTTAGAGAAACTACCGGGATCCTTTAACTTAGGAGGGGGCTTATTTTGCAACAAAGCACTGCACTCAGCTGTGAATGCTATGATTTCAACATCATCTAAAGTCCTCTTCTTAGTTAAGATATCCTTCATGAATTTTGTGTAAGAAGGGATTTGAGTGATCAATTCAGTGAAGGGAACTGTTACCTGGAGGTTTTTGACCACTTCCATTAATTTGTTAAACTGGGTTTCCTTATGATTTCTCCTCAAGCGTTGGGGAAATGGAACTTGGATTTTGATTGGTTCCTTCCCAGGTTCATCCTTCTTTTCTTTGTTTTCCGCTTCCTTAGCGGTGGATGGTTGGGAATCTTTTTGGCTCTCAACTGTCGTTGGCTCAACTATTGTTTCCTTGGGTTGCTAAGGTTCCTTATAGGTGGTACCACTCCTAAGGGTGATAGCATTAGTGGTGTCCCTCGGTTGCTCACCATGAGGTGGGCGTTAGCCTTGTTTCCTTTGGGCATTAGAGGCAGCCAATTGGGCCATTTGAGTTTCAAGCATCTTGATAGCATCATTTTGAGCTTGATCACTCTTTTGAAGTTGAGCAAACAAAGAATCTTGTTTTTGAACAACTTGGAGAAGCATGGATTCAATTTTGCTCAGGCTTGAGTCATTGGGTTGGCTTTGATTTTGGTGTGGTTGGTGTTTAGGTTGGTGTTGGTGTTGGTGTTGGTAAGGTTGATTGAAATTAGGTTGAAATGGAGGTCTCTGGTTTTGAAAACCAGGTGGATTATAGGGCTTTTGATGTGGTATGAATGGTTGTTGAATCTGATGGTGAGGATTCTGAATGTTGGTGCTTTTGTAGGACAAAAGAGGATGGTTCTTTGTGTTCTCATTATAGAAGTTTGAGAAAGAATTGCCCCGCCTGTATGCTTGGTAGGCATTGACTTGCTCTAGCGAACTTCTACTTTCTTGAAAAATGTGTCCTCCAACCCCACATGTCTCACATACCACTACGTGGTTAGTGATGTTAACATGTTGCTTGGATTGGGAAGAGCTTCCTACTTGTTGCTGAAGAAGGGCTAATTGGGCTTCTAGGAGTGCTAATTTGCTTGAATCTTCCTGCTTGGTTTTGAGCGGCATAGCACGTGAGTTGCTATATTGAGAGTCGTGAATTGCCATTGACTCGATAGTTGCACTAGCTATTTCTACATCGATCTAATCGAAACGACCATTGTTAGCGGAGTCGAGGATACGACGCGATTCGCCACAACAACCATTGTAGAAGGTGATAGCTAAGAACCATGAATCAAGGCCATGATGAGGGCATTCTCTTTGTAATTCTTTGTACCTTTCCAATGCATCATAAAGGCTTTCATCGCCTCTCTGTCGGAATCCAGTGATTTGACTTCGTAAGAGTGCGGTTCGTTCTGGTGAGAAGTACTTTTGATAGAAAGCAAGAGCTAGACTATCCCAGTCGGCTATTCCTAAGGCAACTCGGTCAAGGCTATTGATCCAAAGTTTAGCCTTTCCTATTAATGAGAAGGGAAAGAGCATTTCTCTAATATGCTCTTGGGATACTCCAGTTTGTCTAATTGTGGAGCAATAGTCACAGATGTTTTGAATATGAAGGTTGGGATCTTTTGTGGCATTGCCACCAAATTGACTTCTTTCTATTAAACTGATGAAGGCAGGTTTGATTTCAAAGTTTTGGGCTGTGATTTGGGGTGTAGCAATACCTCTTGGAAGTGTATCTGCAGTTGCTTTGGAATGGTCTGAAAGTCGAACCATTTTCTTTTGTGAAGATGAAGATGGAGTGTTGTTTGGAGGTTCATTGGTTTTTGAGAATGGAGATTAGAATGGATCTTCTTCTCCTTGAAGATTAGATAAAATATCGGAGTAATTCTCACGAATACGGTCTAAACTTGAAGTATCAGAAGCTTTTGAGATTTCGTTGAATAGCTTTCGTCTCCTACGCAGGGTCCTTTTTAGATCGGGGTCTAAAGAGATAGGGCTCCCTAATCTAGAAGATCTGGGCATAAGATTGAAAAGCTAAGATGAAAAATCAAGAGAGGTCTGAAGGAATTTGGGTTCCTAAAGACTAGATAAAACTAATTGCAATAAAAATCACAAGAAAAAGGAAAACTAAACCGTGATCCCCGACAACGGCACCAAAATTTGATCGGGCCTGTCGCAAGCCCTGGTCAAAGATAATTACCCAGACTAGGCCAATAACAAATTAATGTAATTAGGGAAGTAGGGGTCGATCCTCAGGGAGATGGTGTTTCCTATAGAATGTGAAATGTCTTGCAATTGAGTTTTATCTAACGAGTATCTGGGTTTTGGGGTTTTGATTTCTAAACTAATAAAAAGCATAAATGAAAACAAAATCAAATCAAATCAAAACAAAAACAATAAAGCAAGTGATGAATTAACAATGATAAAAAGAATCTAGGGAAGTAGGTTCACACATGTAGATTAACATATTGATAAAATTGGATTTAGAACATGCAAATAATTCATTGTGAGTTCGTAAGAATGATGTGTTCACTACAATCATAGATCAGATGGTCTAGCAGGCTTTTAGGTAATTTACTAGGTCTTAATCTACCATGTCATGCTTTGTCTATTCAATTCACGTATTTCTACTTTGGAAAAGAATTCCATTTTAGTCAATGATTTTGATCAGGAATCGTTAACTATCGTTATAGTCCAAACATGCATAGACACAATGTTCTAAAAGCACAATTTCTTTTATCCAATTATCATCTTTTAATCAACCTACATGGCTACCCTACACCCTAGAAAAACAACTACTCACTCATGATGATGTTTATATTTAAGATGATGTTAATAATAAAAACTAGGATAGACATGTTTATTTGGTTTTGATAATATTTTAAGACTCTTTAATTGGCGATAATAACGACGCTAAATTGACGATCTAAGGAAATGAAATGATTACAATGATATTGAAATTGAATCTAAAATAACATGTAAAGAAAATAGCAATCAAATAAGAAACGTAAAGACTTTAAACAAAAGATAAAATAGGAATACCTAGATGACGATCAATATAAACAACCGTAATAGAAATTCCTTGCATAGAATAGTCGATCCACAAATTACAATACTTGAACCACATAAAGTAGATTACAAAGATGGAATTTTTTATTGATCTAGGCTAAGGATTTGATGTAGAAAAGACAGAAATAAACTAAGAAACTAAGGACAAAAAGGAAGAAGAAAATGATCTAGACAAGAGAAGAGAGGCTAGGTTTCTCTCCTCCTAATCTAGGGTTTTATGTAAAGGAGAAGTGTATGGAGAAGTGTTTCTAATTGTGTAATTGTGCATCTTTTGTGGTGGCTGAGGCACTCTTTATACAGCAGTAGTGTTTCGTGGGGAAGGGGTCATGCATTGAACATATAGGACAAAATAAAGGAAGTCGAAGCAAAAGCTCGGAACAGCAAGGATACCCGATCGGGTACACCACTTACCTGATCGGGTATGTAGTGATCTTGGTCTATTGACTTTCGTTTCATCTCCCCTTGCGTATGACTTGACTTCCATTATCCCCTTGACCTTTTGAGTCGGTTTTGTTGATAGGGTTTGATGTAAAATGATGATTTCTTCGCCTAACTGATCGATCTTCCGACCACTCCGAACTTGTCTATGCTTCTTCTTTCTTTTGAATCATTGAACCTTCTTGAAGTGCCTTTGACTTGGTCAAGCTTGTCTTCTCAAATCGTCGGGTTCTAGGCAAATGCTCGGGAATATAGAAAAGGGCGTAGAAACGTCACTTTCCCTACAAAACAGGTTAGAACATAAGAATTCGCCTAGAAGACGATATTAACTCATAAAATGGCTTAACAAAGCACAAATGACATACAAAACTGAGCTAAATTGGGGGTTAAAATCATGCAAATATTCACTTATCATTATTGTTAGTGATGCTCTGTTGTGCCAGCAGGGTAGCCGGCGGTCGGTCCCCTGGACCGGCTGGCACCCCCTGTAGCTTATTCTCGTTTCGTTTCCATATGACTTCACTTGTAATAGTTTGTATGGTTTGCTGGTCGTATAAACTTACGTAATAACATTAAATATTCATGTTTAGAATATATGATATCTCATATGCTTTAATTAGATGTTTTGTGATGGTTTTTGCTATGTTCCCTCTTGAGTCGGTTCTACCTTATGTATTTGATTTGAGCACTAGTTGTTGAGTGCTTTGAACTCTCATTTCCCGGCTACACCTCATCCTCGTTAGACTGGAATATCAGAGCGATGGGGTGTATCCTCGATGCTTGTGTGCATGTTTTAGGGGGGATATGACGACGTTGTTAGGAGGTGAAAGCAATGCGTTGATCGACCCGACTGTCAAATGTTGTATCTTTGCGAGCTGGTGTCATTGCATGAAGCGTACTAGCTTGACGGTTGACTGTAGATCTCTTTCCGCCTCTTTCGTGTGGGTTAGCCGAATTTGGGGTACTCAACGTCCTTTGTGTGATCGAGTCTTGGATGTGGAACGTCATATCACATGTCGAATCAGGAAATGTCTTATCCCGAGAGTCTGGCCAGGTTTAGACTAGGACCATATTATTACCACCGTCCTACCGGGAGGAATAGAGTCTTATGTGTACGAAACGCCTAATCGTACACGGTTTAGGGGAACGCCTTACCCCGTGGACATGTTTGTCTAGGTCATGAGTATACGAAACTCCTTATCGTATGCGGTTCAGGGAAACGCCTTATGTAACACCCGGAAATGTACCCTATTTTTATAGTGAAAATATTTTACGGATACTTTTCAGCGAATTTTAGTTTTAATTTTGGAATTTAACTTTCCGAGTCGAATTTAGAATTTCCGAGTTCGTATTTGGAATTTCCGCGAGATTCCATGTGAATCCCGTCTTAAGGCGACTTTGACTTTTATTGACTTTTTCCCTCATATTCCCTCATACTACACTTAACCTATTTTCATTCACACAAACACAATATTACTTCCTCACTAAGAAAACCCAAATGAAAACCTAGCCTCCATTTTCGATCAAGCTCAAAATCGTCACTACTCCTTCGTTACTCGCTCAAATTCACGTAAGTTCATTTTTTTCTTCTCCTCTTATCTTCCTCTATCCGTATTGGTAATAAAATTACCGTCTTTTTCGCTTTTTTAAATTATCCGTCTTTCTCAATGTGAATGATATTCATCTTTTATTACCTAATTGTAGGTGGAGACAACTAGGAAGACTTACAAATCGTTTGAAGACGCGTAAAGGTAACGGTGAAGGGTTACTCGATATCATTTACGTGTTTTATGTGATTTCTAGGCTAGTAATCGTATTTAGATTATGGTTAGTATGCTTAGGGATTTTATTATTGATGATGGATGTTGTTTGTTGAGAATTAATATGAGAAGTGACGATTTATGATAATAGTTCATGATGGTTGAGTTTAGAACAAATTGCAGTTGTCTAGACTCAAGTCACGGTCGTGAGACTCAAGTCACGGGCGTGAAATAGTGGCTGATCTTTTACCCTTGCGTAACAGAGTGTTTCACGGGCGTGAAATACAAGTCACGGTCGTGACTTGTGCAGTTTCACTACACTGACCCCTTTTTGTAAAATGATCATATCTCCTTCGTTACTTGCTTATTTTAGGCTTGTGACCTATCGTTGGAACCGTAAGAGGATAAGCTATCACCTCAACTTGGAATTTCTGTATTTGCATGTCTAGAACTTTAGTTATGACAGTTTGAAGTGAACCCTTGTTTTAGTTAGTTTCCAAACTTGTTGTTTTGGAGAGGTATCTATGTTTCTTATTTATTATGCTTCTTAAACTTGGTCTAATGCTTATGTATCATGTATTGATTCATGTTTATCATATTTACATTTATATAATGCCATATTCTCATGTTTTGTGACGGTTTTTGCTATTTCCCACTTTGAGTCGGTTTTTACAAACGATACGGTTTGAGCACTATTTTGTCTTGTGCTTTGTACTCTCATTCCCTTGGCTACCTCCATGTTCGTAAGGCTGGAATGTCGGAACGGGGAGGTATCCTACTGCTTAAATGCATGTGTTAGTGGGCATACGACGACGTTGTTGGGAGTTGAACGCTATGCGTTGATCGACCCGGCCGTCAAATGTTGTGTACTTGCGAGGTGTGTTATTTGCATGTAGCGTACCGCATGTTATGAGACTTGAGCTCTTTCCGCCTCTTTCGTGATTTCTACCGAGAATGTGGTCTCGGCGTCTATGATTGACCGAGTCTTGGATGCGAAACGTGATCGCATGTCGAATCGGAAAATGTGATTCCGAGAATCTGGCCAGGTTTAGATTAGGAGCCTTATCGTTCCTACCAAGAGGAAATTAGTCTACATATACGAAAATGGATTGAATCGTGTATGCATTCAGGGAAATGTGATCTCGTGGATGCCTTTTAATTATACTTGCCATGTACACGGTGCTATTGCGTTTCATTTACTGTGAGAGATGTCGTCTTTGTGTCGTCGTTCTTGAATGCGTGATTTCATGACTTATTATTCATGGTCATTGCATGATTGGGCATCGTCAATGTATTGGTACGTTTTAATGGATGATAATATGATGGATTTTTTGTGATCATCGCATGACTTGGCATGGTTGTTTGTCGAGTCTCAATCTTATCAAACTTATACCGCTAACGGTGAGATGCAAGCCCTAGTGAGCGTATTCGGTTGCCTAAGAGTGTCTTCCCCGAGTCTTTGTATAACATAATGGATTCGGACTTGTATCTCTTATGCTCTTATCATTATATATTGAATTGTCTATCTATCCTTATCGTATCTCACATGTATATCTATATGTATGCATGCTCTACTTTTGTATTTCCTTCTATGTATGTTTAATGTGATATGGCTTGGAGAACCCGGAGTTACTCCCCACTGATTGTGGCGTTCATGTTTTTCATGGATGAACAGGTTGCTTGATTTGGATGGCTTTTTGCTTATGATATTTTGGGTTCGGGTGTGAGCTAGCGGGCAATGCCCCTGGAAGAATTACCTCTAGACGTTATTTTAGCTAGTTGCTAATCACTTTGACATTTATAACATTTTGAGAGACTTCGTCTCTTTGTTGTATTTCATACTTTAGTTTGTAATATTTGACACTCCTCGTATACTTCTTCTTGCATGTATAAAAGTTTTAAAAACTTTATATTTCCGCTATATAATTCACATGCTTGTATGTTTTATATTTCCGCATTCGCGAGGGTTGTCACAGTTGGTATCAGAGCTTAAACGCTCCCGACGCACACACGCGAACCCTAAACTTAAACTACTTGACCTTGAAATAATAAATGAGAGATGGGTAGAAATTAAGGACTTTACTTGGTAGTCTTTGGTGTACTTGATGTTTGTTAGGTTTTAACTTGTTTGTTGATTGTGTTGAGTGATGTTATGTTTATTTATATCTACCGTCTTAAGGTGGATCATGTGTTACCTAGAAGAAGTATCCTCTACCGAAGATTGAAGATTGACAAGCCTAATTGAAGTGTATTTCTTCCTCATGGATGTTTTCTCTCGTCCTTAATGTATCATGCTCTCTTCTTTCTATCTAAGTGCTTCTTCATCATCTAACTTCTTTTCCCCTTAAAAATTACTCTTGTTACTTTCCTCCTCCTTATCAATTTTCACCCTCAACTTCCTTATGTAACCTTTTGTGGAAACCATACCCTTTTGTTTGTGGCATATTGTACTTGTTCGGAAGAATTTTAGACTTGGTGGAATGTTTGTGTTGATTAGAATGAATTTGGGATTCGAGAAAAATTGTGTAAATTAAAGTTCTCCTCTAGTGATGAGAGTTGGTATTCTTGAGGAAAGTGTGGTAAGGTATGTTTGGTGATTTTAATGTATAAATGCTTGCCATGACTTGTATGTAAATAGTTCATGATATTCGATGGTGTAAGGTCGAATGAGTTGGCTATGACTTCTTAACTCATTAGTAATTTAGTCTTTTGGACTTAGAAGTTTAGTATTGTTTTGAAGACCATATTTATGATATGTCTAATTGGTGTACATAAGAAGTTTTGAATGATATCTTGAGGTGCGAAATACTTTTGAGATTAAGTGACGTCTTGTGGTTTCCTATTGTGTGTTTGTGAGTATAGGCTTGGTGGAAAAGCATTTGGCTATAGTTTTTGGATTTAAAGATATGATCTTATCTTATGGTATCGGAGACTCGTTTGAAGTAGTAAGGTTTCGGTAAGTTGAACCATATTACTTGAGGATTATGATATGAGCTATGATGGAAATACCTTGGGACGTTAATGATGATGTTTGACTTGATGTTGTACTTTGATAATAATGAACTCGTGGGCTATAGACTTGAAAATGGCCGAGTATAAGAGAGTATTTGTTAGTCTTTCAATTAAAGAAACCTTTGAGTTTGTGTTGAATATTTGAGCTAAAGGAATGTTATTATACTTGAGTTACAATTCCGCAATTGGGAATCCGTGTGATATGAAAGGATGGATGAATTGGGTTGTAGTCGAGTTATCAAGTCTAGGTGTACCTTACTTTGATGATTGCTCGTGGTATGATGGTCCCTTGTAAGAGGTCTTTGTAAAGGAATAATTAAGTGGTTTTATTATCGCATTAAGTTTGAAAGGAGAAATTTTGTGGATTAAACCTTAAACCATTACCCGTGCCATTGTCCCTTTTCATTTCCATTCTTGAATGCTTTTGTAAAGATTGATCTTTAAGAAATCGGATACTCGTATCTTATTTCTTACGCGGATATCTTCATGACTCTACTTTCTGCTTTGTCTCTTTCTTGCTCTCGTTACTTTCAGCGTTCCCCTCTTTTAATCTCGTGCCTGATTTTATTCTCGTGTTCTCCTTGAGATTTCTTATCGTTTCCTATCTCGTTGCCGCTTCATCTTTTCCTTAGTGGATTGGATATTCCGTTTGTAAGGCTCAGAGAGTAAGAGTAATGTATTTTTGAATTCTTTAGTTAGAAGATGTATCTTTGGATTGAGCAAAGTTCAGGTTGTATTTGATCATGAGAAATAAGACTTAAGCTCTAGGATGAATCCTAATAGTGTTAATGTATCCTCTCGTGGTGATGTTAGAGTCGGAGTTTGGTATTGTAGTGTTGTTTTGAGAATTGAGTTGATCATGATAATAGTTTGTTGATGTTGGGTATTATAACGGTTGCTTGGGATATCATTTGGGAATTAGATGTCTCTAATTGGTGGATTCTAAAAGAGACTTTGCTTTCGGGTAATTGAGTTGGTACCCAAAGTTTGAGGAGTTTTGTCATCAATGAAAATCGATTCATTTTGAGTTTTAGATGAAATAGATGATTTGAATGGTTGTTTGATTTCCAAGTGATTGGTCATTGGCGGTTTGGGATTAGTAATTCTCTTTTATTCTTAAGGAATCATAGTTTGAAATTGAGAAATGTTCGTTGCAAGCTTTGGATAATGAATGCTCGGTTGTTATGGATTATAGAGTTAGAATGGTGAACCCATTTATCTTGAGGATTAGTAACCTCAATAGTTTGCTAATGTGACTATTTATATTTGAGGCTTCGAGCGTAGTAATGATCGAATTAAGGATGTTATGGCGTATTAAAGAATCCTTATAACCGATAATGGATGGTGGATTTTCCCTTGTCGTGAGACTTTGGATGAGGCTAGTTGAATCTTAGATAATTGTGTTTGATGCTTTGATTGTGTTTTGACTTTCGGGGATGAGAAAGTTCATTGTAAATTTAGGATAATGAGTTTGAAGTAAATTGGATTAAAGGATTTCATTGTAAGTCTCTTTCATGTGGATTGTTAGTTGTGGAGTCTACCGTTCCGATGGACCTTAGTAGATTCTAATTGGATTAGAATAATTGGGATTTGTTACTCGAAGTTTCGTGATTATGGAATGTTTCAGTAGAAGTCTAATGATTGAAAATGTTGAGGTGTAACTTGGGTAAATTACATCCTCTTGAGGATTAGAGTATCAGTAGAGTTAGTACTACCGAGTTCTTGTAGATCTTCGTGCCGACTTCATCGTGATTCTTCATATCCCTAAGAGTTCGATTTGTTTTGTTTTTGTGTGTTTTGTATATATTTTGTTAGCGTGATTTGTGAACTTGAAGTTAGAGTCGCTCTATGTACGTGTAATGTCTTGTTATTTGATTTTATCTTTGATAAAACTTTCAAATTTCCATATCGTATTTCTAATTTAACTTTTCAAAGGAATCTAAAGATGGATTGTGTACTCTCTTTTTGGAGAAAATAGATTTCTTTTGCTTTTATACCTGGATTTTTCGTTTGGTTGGATGTTTGGACTTGTTATTGGAGACGTCTGGTGACTAGTCCTGCACTTACTAACGTTTGTTTTGATTTTCGATTTCACTATTTCGACTTTAATTTGATTTGGATAATTAGAGTTCTCGTTCGCGACGAGCATTCTTGTGATCCGTAAATAGAGTTTCGCTCTTATGAAAAATTTTCTTAAACCGTTTTTGAGATGAACCACGTTTCATAAATATTTTCCCTTATAAAAGTTTTCGTATTAATTTTGAAAACTGATTCTTATCCGTGATACTTTAGTTTTCTATTCGCAAGTTTCGAGGAAGAAACTTTTTAAAAGGAGGGGTGATTGTAACACCCGGAAATGTACCCTATTTTTCTAGTGAAAATATTTTACGGATACCTTTCAGCAAATTTAAGTTTTAATTTAGAATTTTATGTTACGAGTCGAATTTAGAATTTCCGAGTTCGTATTTGGAATTTCCGCGAGATTCCATGAGAATCCCGTCTTAAGGCGAGTTTGACTTTTCTTGACTTTTAAGTCGTCTTTGACTTTTCTGTAATTTTAAGTCGTCTTTGACTTTTCTTGAATTTTAAGTCGTCTTTGACTTTTCTTGACTTTTAAGTCGTATTTGACTTTTCTTGACTTTTGAACCGTCTTTGACTTTAATTGACTTTTCCACTTAAATATCTCATACTCCTTAACCTATTTTCATTCACACAAACACAATATTACTTCCTCACTAAGAAAACCCAAAGGAAAACCTAGCCTCCATTTTCGATCAAGCTCAAAATCGTCACTACTCCTTCGTTACTCGCTCAAATTCACGTAAGTTCGTTTTATTCTTCCCCTCTTACCTTCCTCTATCCGATTTGGTAATAAAATTACCGTCTTTCTCGCTTTTCAAACTTTCCGTCTTTCTCAAGATGAATTTTATTCATCTTTTATTATCTAATTGTATGTAGGTGGAGACTAGGAAAGCTTAGTAACCGTTTAAAGACGCGTAAAGGTAACGGTGAAGGGTTACTCGGTATCATTTACGTGTTTTATGTGATTTCTAGGATAGAAACCATGTTTTGATTATAGTTAGTAGGCTTATGACTTGTATTATTGTTGATGGATGTTGTTTATTGAGTATTCACATGAGAATTAATGAATTAGAATGATAGTCGATAATTATCAAAAGTCGATCCTTGGTGAAACAAGGCATTTTCGTGTACTAGGGACCCCAGCCGGTCGACCGGCAGCCGATCAGACCACCGGCTGGGGCAGTGGCTGTATATTGTTGTTGTTACGTTGAAGTTTAAGCATGAGTTAGGTCTCAGCCGGTCGACCGGCAGCCGGTCAGACCACCGGCTGAGACACCCCTCTTTTCCCTTTGATTTTCCATAATGCCTTTGGTTCCAGCCGGTTGATCGGCAGCAGGTCAGCCTGACCGGCTGGGACATGCTGTTGTTTCAATGTGGTTTTTCTTATGACTCTTGGCCTGAGCCGGTAGACCGGCAGCCGGTCAGCCTGACCGGCTGTGTGACACCCTCAAATTTGCGGAAAATAAAAAAAATAATTTAAATAAATAAAAGATGAGAAATTCCGAATAAATTCAAAATAATTTTATTAAATTATCATAAATTCTAATAAATCTAAATAAAAATAAATCAAAAATATTATTTTTTTAAATAAAATTTCTGTCTTCAAACTTATAAGGCGAGTCGGGAAAAAGTCAACGAAAGTCAAAGTCGACTTAAAAGTCGAGAAAATTCAAAGATGACTTAAAAGTCAAGAAAAGTTTATGACGACTTAAAAGTCAAGAAAAGTCAATGACGACTTTAAAAAGTCAAGAAAAGTCAAAGACGACTTAAAAGTCAAGAAAAGTCAAAGATGACTAAAAACGGGATTTTCATGAAATCTCTCAGAAATTCCAAATACGAACTCGGAATTTCAAAATACGACTCGAAACAATAAATTCTATTTTAAAAACTTAACCTTGCTGAAAAGTATCCCTAAGAAATTTTTACTAGAAAAATTGGGTACTTTTCGGGTTGTTACACGTGTCTAGTATCGATGAGTTTGAAACTGAACCTCAACGTGATGAATGTAGAAATAATGAGTTCATATGGTTTTATGACATAGCTTTCGATTACACATATGTTCCTTCAAAATCTAAAGCGTATGTGAATCAGAAGCAGTCATTGAAACCTAATGTGCATCACAATAGAAAACCTAGAAAACCCTATGTTAAAAACAAAATAATTGTTAAACAGGTATGGGTTAGGAAAGATCAAATTTACAGAGTCACTAACCACAAAGGACCCAACTTAGCGTGGGTACCTAAAAGCTATATTTGATCTCCTTGTAGATGATAGTGAAAAAAATAATCTATGGTATCTCGACAGTGGTTGTTCGAGACACATGACCGGAAACAAGAATCTTTTTCTTTCACTAGAGTCCTTCAACGGTGGCAAGGTCACCTTTGGAGACAACAAGAAGGGCAAGATAATCGGTGTAGGTAAGATTGGTATATCTTCTTCACATGCTATTAATAATGTTTTTCTGGTAGATGGTCTTAAGCATAACTTGCTAAGTATCTCTCAATTATGTGACAAAGGCAATAAAGTGATTTTTCATTCAAATGTTTGTCGTATCATAATTGAAGGTACTGGTAATGTTATTCAAGAAGGTCTATGTAAACGGAACGTGTATATGATTGATTTAAAGAAAGTCACTACAAGTTCTTTTACGTGCATGAAAGTTACTGTGGATGATTCATGCTTGTGGCACAAGAGGTTTGCACACATTAGTCCAACAATTTTAAAGAAACTCAAATTGTGGGATTTAGTTGAGGGTTTACCCTCAATCAAATTCGAACAAGAGAAGATGTGTGACTCATCTGCCCGATGTAAACAAGTTAGATCTTCATTCAAACCAAAATGAGTAGTAAGTACAGAACGTCCACTTGAGTTGGTACACATGGATTTGTGTGGACCTATGAAAGTCAGAAGCCGCGGTGGATCAAGGTACGTATTCGTCCTAGTCGACGACTACTCAAGGTATGTATGGCCTATCTTTCTATTTACTAAAGATGAAACTTTCGATGAGTTTGTAGTACTAATGAAGCTTGCCCAAAACAAGTATGATAAAAAGTTAGTTTCCATTCGTACGGATCATGGCACCGAATTTGATAATCAAGCTTTTATAGAATATTGTAGGGAGAATGGTGTAGGACATAACTTTTCTGCACCACAAACCGCACAACAAAACGGTGTTCGTGGAATGTATGAATAGAACATTAGAGGACATGTCCCGCACTATGCTTTTGTGTAGTGGCCTTCCTAAGAACTTTTGGGCCGAAGCCATTAGTACTGCATGCTATGTGCACAATAGAGCTATAATTAGACCAATTCTCAAAAAGACTCCCTATGAACTTTTAAGAGGGAGAAAACCCAATATAGCTCACCTTCGTTGCTTCGGTAGTAAATGTTTTGTCCATAATAATAGAAAAAGTAATTTAAGCAAATTTGATCCACGAAGTGACGAAGCTGTGTTTGTTGGTTATTCTAATCATAGTAAAGCTTTTAAAGTCTTTAACAAAAGAACTTTGTGCATAGAAGAAAGTGTTCATGTTGTATTTGATGAAGATAATGTGTCTGAACAAGTTGAACAGAATGAAGAAGAAGACATGAATGATCCAGACTTTCGCCTTTCAAGGGAAGACGAGCCATATGATAATGAAGAAGTTATTGAAGGAATCAATGATGAACTTGATAAATCCGCAAATGACCTTGAACAGAGAATTGAGACAATTGTTGATGATACGAATGTCTCTTCTCAAAATAAGGAAAAGGAAACCGAAGTTATAGCTGATGATGCTATAACTTTGAACTCGGATCAAGATGTTGTAACTGAAGTTGTACCTGTGGGAAATAACAGTTTACTTCCCCAATAAAATTAGGATTATAACAAAATTACATAATATGAATTGCGAGTCATAAATATGAAAACGATATAAAACATAGAGAAATCGAATTGAACCTTTGGTCCTAGTAAATTCGGCCTAAGAACAGATATCAAAGCAGATATCCTCCTTATCGTCTCACCCAAGATTGATCGAGAAATGCCCTTCTCCTTTGCTAGAATGAGAATTAAAAGTTACTGTTAACTTTTAGTTTTGTGTTTTTGTGTGATGGAGGCACAAGTGAGTGTAGAATTAGGTTTAGAATTTTCTACTGCTTCTATACCTATCTCACGGCACTCTTGGGCTTCTATGAGGATATTTGTCTCCTCAAAACAACTACCCATGGACCGAAAAATCTTCAATGTATTTGGACTCTTTTTCGGTTATATTAGCTTCCATTTAATATAATGTTATACATATTATATTTCTCTAATATGTTGTCATACATTAATAAGGTCCATTACAACATTTTGTAGTGGATATATTAACATAACAATTATTATGACAATCGTATAATATATACTTCATTTATAAATATCGGTATATTTATAATCCTGCTAATTAAATATAACGGTTTATGTTTAATTACGAATTACCATTTTAATTCGTTTAAGCTCACATTATATACTACAACTAAATATAACATTTTATATTTAATTACGAATTACAGATAATTCGTCTTAGCTAACATCATTTAATCGTTATTAAATGATTATATCATCTTCACATTGACTAACCTTTTAGTCAAAAACACCGACTAACCTTTTAGTCATTTAAGGCATCAATATGATTATTTTCTCAAATAATCACATCTCTCAATCACATCCTTTAGGTGTGACTTTTAGGGACCAGTTGATCACCGCCATCTGTATGACAATAACGTCAAACTTATCTAGCCAGCCAACCGTTATCGATAAACGTTAATCAACTGATTACAATACAAAGTATACCATGTGAACCTACAGATATTTATTTATGTTATTGCACTAACTATGGAGGACAGTGACTCCAGCAATCTCCCACTTGTCCGTACAAGTGTATGTGCGATAACCGATTCTCATATCCATAATAAATTTCTCCCACTCAATGTAAAACAATTTGCAAAGTCCGTATTCACAAAGGTCGTATTTTACAATTGATCTGTATCAAGAGTGGTTTCCCCAACTAGAGAGTAACTTAACTGATAAACGAATCTTCATTCGAGCATGGCCATGCATTTCAGTTACAGCTCCTCGAGTGGCCCTGAGAAATATCATATCCTGATAAAGGTTGGATGTTTTCTTCAAATCGAATCTTGCAGATACAAGCGCAGTATGAAATGACCCAGTGAAAATCTACTTAGCCTCCTGTTACGGTCGACCATGATAAAGAAACCAAAGTCACCCAAAAACTGCCTTTATCTCAAGATACAGTCGATAGTCAAAACAATCGACTCTAGGAACACTATGGATGTCCTATCCACGACCTGGCACGTAATGTTCTGAAACATTTAGGACTCCATAACGTCATCACAAAATGTCCTGCGCAGTATCATTATAACCCGCATCTGTGATCGATCAGTCAATAGTTTGACTTATGGCTCGTTGAACCCACCATCAATCGACGTCACAAAATAATTGCCAGAGTTATCAGCTCATGTAGGCGATTACGGACCAAAACAAAATATAATGTAATTCAGTTCACTTTGTGGTGTTCAATGTTGTCAGTACAACCCACATGAAAAACAAAATATAAAACAAAACGATGATTTAATAGATAGTTTTATGAAAAAAGATACAGGTGTCTAATCCATATAAAACAACTAATACAACTCAGGAACACGTTTGATTCTCATGAAAATAACGTGCCCTTCATGCTTATCATATCTCAATGGTTTAGTGAAAGGATCTGCGACGTTATCATCCGTAGCAATCTTGTCTATCACTATCTCCCTTTGCTCCACGTAATCTCGGATCATGTGAGCTTTCCGTTGTACATGCCTAGACTTGTTGCTGGACTTAGGCTCCTTAGCCTGGAAGATGGCACCACTATTATCACAATAGATGGTGATCAGGTCATCCGAACTAGGAACTACAGTTAGTCCCTGTAAGAACTGACGCATCCATATAGCTTCCTTCGCAGCCTCTGAAGCAGCATAGTACTCGGACTCAGTCGTAGAATCTGCTATAACACTTTGTTTGGAGCTTTTCCAGCTGACCGCAGCGCCATTAAGAGTAAAAACGAATCCAGACTGAGATTTCGAGTCATCTCGATCCGTTTGGAAGCTAGCCTCTGCGTAACCGATGCGCATAGCTCGTGCACCTCCATACCGTCAATCCCCAATCCGTAGTCTCGTCGGTACTTCAGGATATTCTTTAAAATCTATCCAGTTGGGTGTTTCACTGGATTGCCTTCAGGTAACGACTCGTCATATCAATGCATATGGGCCACGCTCGGACGTGTGCAATCATGGGCATACATGGTCGATCCTATTTATAAGCTGATGCATAAGGAATCCGACTCATGCGCTCGACCTCTTCCGATGTCTTTGGTGCCTGAGCTTTACTCAAATGCATCCCAGAGACCATTGGAAGGTTCCCCTTCTTGGAGTTGGTCATGCTGAACCTCTTAAGAATCTTATCTATATAAGACTTCTGACTGAGGGATAACATCCGTCATGATCTATCTCTGTAGATACGGATCCCCAAAATTCTTTGTGCTTCACCCAGATCTTTCATCTGGAAATGGTTCTTTAACCAACCTTTTACCGAAGTTAAGAGAGGTATGTCATTCCCAATCAAGAGTATGTCATCAACATACAATATTAGGAAGACAATCTTGCTCCCACTCGACTTGATATATAAGCATGGTTCCTGCGAAACCGATGTAGAAATCCATTCTCTTTTATTCACCTGGTCGAAACCATGATTCCAACTCCGAGAAGCATGTTAAGTCCCATAATGGAACGCTTCAGATTGATACATTCTTAGATTTTAGGATCCATGAACACTTCTGGTTTGTACCATGTACAACTCCTCCTCCCAAAAACCGTTTATTAGAAGGCGGTTTTCACATCCATTTGCCAAATTTCATAGTCATGAAAAGCGGCAATCGCTAAGATTATCCGAATGGAACTCAGCATAACTACGGGTGCAAAAATTTCATCATAGTGCAATCCTTGCACTTGAGTGAAACCCTTTGCCACTAGTCATGCCTTGTATGTATCTGGTTGTCCTTCTACAGAATGCTTTATTTTATAAAGCCATTTGCACTGAAGAGGCCGAACCTTATCAGGTAAGTCAACCAGATCCCATACATTATTCTCATACATAGAGTCCATCTCGGATTGCATGGCTTCAAGCCATAGCTTAGAGTCGGAACATGTCATGGCACCTTTATAGGTAGCGGATTCGTTACTCTCTAGGAGTAAAACGTCATCTCTCCCATTCTCCTCGACCATACCAATGTATCTGTCTGGAGGAATGGAGACTCTACCCGACCTTCTAGGTTCCTCAGGAATATTTACCGCAGCCGATGATGAAGGATTAGTTTCCTCCATTGGTTGCTCGGTTGTTGGTTCTTGAATCTCCGACAGATCGAAGGGTCCATTAATGTCCTATTGCCGAGAAATGTCTTTCTCTAAGAACGTCGCACTAGCCGCAACAAAAACTCGATGTTCGGTAGGCGAGTAAAAGTAATGACCAAACATCCCTTTTGGATAACCAATAATGTATGTCTTGACCGATCGTGGGCCGAGCTTATTGTCAGGTCTCCACTTGACATAAGCCTCGCAGCCCCAAACCCAAATAAAGGACAAGTTAGGGACCGTTCCCTTCCATAGTTCATATGGAGTCTTGTCTCCAGCTTTAGACGGACTTCGGTTAACTATTAGAGCAGCTGACAATAGAGCATATCCCCATAATGAGTTAGGCACAACCGTGTGACTCATCATGGATCGAACCATATCAAGTAATGTTCGATTTCTCCGTTCGGACACACCATTTAATTGTGGTGTTCCAGGTGGAGTTAACTGTAGTACTACACCACAGTCTTTAAGGTGTCGATTAAACTCCTTCGAAAGATATTCGCCACCACGATCTGAACGTAGTGCTTTAATCTTTCTATCTAGTTGGTTTTCAACCTTATTCTGGAATTCCTTGAACTTGTCAAAGGACTCACTTTTATGCTTCATTAAGTAGACATAACCATATCTACTCAAATCGTCCGTGAAAGTGATAAAATATCTATAGCCATCTCTAGCGTTGATTGACATAGGTCCACACACAACAGTATGTATGAGTCCTAATAGGTCAGCAGCGCGCATTCCAACACCTTTGAAGGAAATTCGAGTCATTTTGCCTATGAGACATGATTCACACGTGCCAAAAGATTCATAGTCAAATGGGGAGATAGTCCCAATGATCAATGAGCTTTTTCACGCGTTTTTCATTTATGGTCCATATGATAGGTTTGATCTTTGTCACCACCTTTGTTCTTATTACTCACATGCCCATTATATCTGTGGTTTGATCTAAAACATAAATCCCATTCATGGAAACTGCTTTACCATAAATCATTTCGTTTAAAGAGAAAATACAGATATTATCCTTTATTACAAACGAAAATCCGTCCTTATCAAGTACGGAAACTAAAATAATGTTCTTAGATAAACTGGTTACATAGTAACAGTTATTCAGAAATAACTCAAATCCACTCGGGAGTTGGATTACATATGTTCCCACTGAAACGGCAGCTACTCTTGCTCCATTCCCCACTCACAGGTCCACATCACCCCTTGCGAGAGTTGTGATGTTTCTTAGGCCCTACAAATGATTGCACAGATGAGAACCACAACCAGTATCTAGTACCCAAGTTCCGAAACTTGCATGGTTAATCTCAATCATATCAATAAAAGAAGAAGACATACCAACAGGAGAGACGCGGCCTTCTTTTATGTCCTCACGATACACGAGGCAGTTCCTCCTCCAATGCCCAAACTTGTGGCAATGGTGGCACTCCACGTTACCTTCATCGCTCTTTGTCTTGCCTTGTGAGCTACTGCTAGTCTCACCAGGCCCACTCTTGCCTTGCCCTAGCTTTTTGAACTTCGGCTTCCCTACAGCTAGGTTGGCCTTAGCCTTGCCCTTACCTTTGCCCTTGTTTGCTATCATGAGAACGTCCTGTTTCAGACTCCCACTCAATTTCAGATCACTCTCTGTCTGTACAAGGAGTGAGTGGAGCTGATGAAGACTCTTCTTCATATCATTCCTATAGTAATTTGCCCTGAAAAGGGAAAAACCATCATGAAGTGAATGAAGAACGCGGTCTATGACGATCTTCTCATCGATTTTGCAACCAAGTGCCTCCAGTTTGCTCGACATTCTCATCATGTCAAGAATGTGTGGATTCTAACCTCTTGGCCCTGCTGAGTTTCGCTCAAAAGAGCGACAGGTATGCTATAGCTAACGATCCCCTCGGAGCTTTCGAGAACTCGTTAGAGAGCGTGGTGAAAATCTTGTTTGCACCTTGGGCAATGAATCGTCTTTGCAAATTGGATTCCATTGAAAAGATGAGTACGTTCTTTATCGCACCCGCCTCCATTACGAAATCACTATAAGCAACTGATTCATTTGCTCTTGCATTGGGGCCTGGGTTTGGCGGTAGTGGCTCAGTCAAGTACTTGAGCTTACCGTCAGCAATAGCAGCATTCCGTAATGCCGCCTCCCAGTCCGCAAAGTGGGACCCATCATTCTTCAGTCGCGTGGACTGATTCATGTTGTCCATAAACATCTTAAGCCAGGATTCACGTTCGAGCGTGGCACTTGGCATTGGGTCATCAGTATGGCCAGCCATTTCTTATTTTAGCAGGTATATCTTTATATAACGGATTCAAGAAAGTGTGAAAAGAAGAAAAATTATGATAAGTTTCATCGTTTTAAAATTAAGTCTTAATGCAAAAACTGTTTAATGCGATGACTCATGCATTTATACAATTGACCTCCCTCAAGAATTATATAAATGATCCCAAGATTCAATTTCTGTAAATTGATAAGCCAACCTCTTGGCTAATTCTACCTTTAGAATTCTCGGTCGATAAATTTCTGTAAATTCTATCTTTTAGTCCATTATAATCCCGAGATATTACTCGGACTACAATGTTGAGTTAAAATAGGTCAACACTCACTACTTACCCAACGTAGAAGGGGTCATATTATGACTTCTGACGAAGAAGGGGTTCATAGTAGTTTTTCCTATAAAGACTAATCTCAATTTTCATTTTAGAGGAAGATCCCATCATCTTAAATTTAATTCATTTTAAGTGAACAAAATTTCTAGCATTTCGTGAATGATTTAGACTAAGGTGATGGCCCTATGAACGAGTGACATCTGTATGTCTAAGATGAAAATTCAAAACTATATGAATCATTTTTCATGCAATTTAGGTGGTTTGGTTTAGGCGGAATATGATGCAATTATTTAACATGTGAATGAAAAGTAAAAGAACGAAAAATACGTAAACTATTACAACGGTCCTAGTGTGGCCTATCTACCAAAATGAACAGTAAATACAAGTTTGGAATCCATCCTTATGGACCCGAGAAGCTTGACTTTGTCTCATCTTGGTCCATGTAGCGGGAGTGAGCATCTGATCTCCATCTTTAGTCTTCTTAAATTACATTTTCAAAATTACAAAATAAACCTATTTACATTCTAATTCCAAAAACATAATTAAAAGAAATAAAAGGAGATTCGAGATCTCAAAAATACATCCAAACCATGTTTCCATCATTACGAAAACATGATTAACTAAGGCCACACTAGGTATTACATTTTTCAACCAATAGCAAAAATACGTAAATAAAACCATTCATTCATTCATTCATTCGACAAAAATAAAATGCATCAACTAAATAAATTAATTCTTCAAGACATAATTCTGTAATTATGTAGAGTAATTTATCCAAACCACCATTTAATACGATCAAAGTTATGTGACAATTCCTTAATTGCCCACAACAATTTCAATCGTTCATAATCCATTTTATTTTAAACCTTTTTAAAATAATCGGGTATCATTATTGTGAACCTTTTCACAATAACAAACAAACATTATCTTTATAATGCGAAAAAAAAAAAACAAAATTTTTTTTTTCTCTACTGATCACTGTTCACGTGAACAGTACCATTCCCAAAAAAAAATTTTTTTTTTTTACACTGGTTTAATCAAAAACCGGGAAAAAAACATTAAAAATTTAAATAAAATACCTACTGCACAGCAAAAAAAAAAACAGGAAAAATATTTTTTTTTTATAGTACAGTAGCAGCACGGTCTGCAAAAAAAAATTTTCGGTGTTGCCAATATTTCTAGATCGGTACAAAATTCAATATGTAATCGTTATTAAATATTGATTCAAACTAGATTATTCAATTTAACCTTTTAAAATGAACATCTAAATCATGATTAAATCGATTATCCTTATATTCATTTAATCACAATCGCTTTGAACATCATTAAAATTGAATCATTATACAAAAATTATCAATTTAAAACAATGAGGCCGAAAACAATAGCAACAACAAAAATCAAAACAATTCCATCTTATTTTAATTTAATCCTTATCAAATTAAAACAAGTAAAAAATTTATTATATTGAATTTTAACCTTTTAAAATAACAATATCAATAAATCAACAATGGAAAAACAAGACCTAAAAAAAATAGAATCAAACGGCAAAAAAAAACAGCCGTGACCTAAAATTTTTTTTTTCCAGTAATATTTTTTTTATTTTATTTCTCAAATATATATTTCATAAAATGAAAAACATATAATATAATTTTGTAACCAAGGCTCTGATACCACTTGTGGGAAATAACAGTTTACTTCCCCAATAAAATTAGGATCATAACAAAATTACATAATATGAATTGCGAGTCATAAATATGAAAACGATATAAAACATAGAGAAATCGAATTGAACCTTTGGTCCTAGTAAATTCGGCCTAAGAACAGATATCAAAGCAGATATCCTCCTAATCGTCTCACCCAAGATTGAGCGAGAAATGCCCTTCTCCTTTGCTAGAATGAGAATTAAAAGTTACTGTTAACTTTTAGTTTTGTGTTTTTGTGTGATGGAGGCACAAGTGAGTGTAGAATTAGGTTTAGAATTTTCTACTGCTTCTATACCTATCTCACGGCACTCTTGGGCTTCTATGAGGAGATTTGTCTCCTCAAAACAACTACCCATGGACCGAAAAATCTTCAATGTATTTGGACTCTTTTTCGGTTATATTAGCTTCCATTTAATATAATGTTATACATATTATAATTGTCTAATATGTTGTCATACATTAATAAGGTCCATTACAACATTTTCTAGTGGATATATTAACATAACAATTATTATGACAATCGTATATTATATACTTCAATTATAAATATCGGTATATTTATAATCCTGCTAATTAAATATAACCGTTTATGTTTAATTACGAATTAACATTTTAATTCGTTTAAGCTCACATTATATACTACAACTAAATATAACATTTTATATTTAATTACGAATTACAGTTAATTCGTCTTAGCTAACATCATTTAATCGTTATTTAAATGATTTATTCATCATTCCAATTGACAAACCTTTTGTCAAAAACACCGACTAACCTTTTAGTTCATTTATAAGGCATCAATATGATTATTTTCTCAAATAATCACATCTCTCAATCACATCCTTTAGGTGTGACTTTTAGACCAGTTGATAACCGCCCATATGTATGACAATAACGTCACAAATTATCTAGCAATCCGTTATCGATAAACGTTAATCCAATGATTACAATACCAAAGTATTGTAACAAACCGAAAAGTACCCAATTTGCTTAAGCAATAGCTTATGGATACTTTTCAGTAGAACTTAAGTTTTTAATATAGGAATTTTTGTTCCGAGTCGTATTTTGAAATTCCGCGTTCGTATTTGGAATTTTTGAGAGATTTCAGGAAAAGACCGTTTTTGGGTCATCTTTGACTTTTTCTTGACTTTTTAAAGTCGTCATTGACTTTTTATTGATTTTTAAGTCGTCATAAACTTTCCTTGACTTTTAAGTCATTTTTGACTTTTCTCGACTTTTAAGTCGACTTTGACTTTCGTTGACTTTTCCCGACTCGTCTTGCGATTTTGAAGACCGAAATTTTATTTAAAAAAATTATATTTTTGATTTATTTTTCTTAAGATTTATTAGGATTTATCATAATTTAATATAATTATTTTGAATTTATTCGGAATTTAAAGAATAACTTTTACGGTTTTTAATCGAACGTCATTTAACTATTCCCGACGCATCGTAATGCGCGCAACAAAATCGAAACTCGACTTTGGCATGAGTCACGCGCCCATGTCATCGTTTTTCCACTCACATGAGATAGTTTAATTCTTTTGATTAAACTAATAAGAATATCTTAGATATTTTCAACTTTATCGATCAGTTAACGAAAATTACGCAAATCGAGCAAAAACAGACCCGATGCTCACCATACCACACGGCTCAAAAGTCCTCTAATAGCATTGATATTTTCATTACTTTTGATACAATAATCATAATATCTAGATATTTGTTATAATTAACTTTATCGTTAATTATATTTAATCGTTTACCGTAAAACGCGAGTCAATTACGGAACAACAATTTCAAAACTCGACACCTTTATTGGTCTATAAACTCACGGCCAACTCCACTCCACTTTACTCACAAACAACTTTTCACTTTACAACAAATCAAATTAAGATCAAAACATCACTTTATTTAATCGTTCTTCGTGTTCTTCGTCGTTCATCAATTGTTCTTCATCATTCTTGAGCAAAACCTTCATAAAATCTTCGTTTCTTAATTAAATCCATCCTAATTTATATTTCTAGACTCTCCTCTTCGCTCCTCATCTTCACGTACGGTTATATTTCAATTCCGTCAAGATCGTTTTCAACACTTTAAGTATGGAAATTCATATTTTTAGTTCTAATAATGTTTTCTTGTTATTTCTTATAGGGGAAGATTTTGAAGACGAGTTTGGAGACTCGTATATATTGGGTGAAGATTAGTAGAAGGGTTTTTATTATATACTTCTTATTATTATTTTGGTGCTAATTGTTTTGGCTAACTAAGGTAACGATTCCGATTTACTCGACGAATTAATGTCACATAGCTTTTAGTTTTTGTTCATATCATGGTTATTTATGATTTTAGTTAGTAACATAGTCTTTAGTTTTGTTTCTTTTGATTTTGGTTCATCTTTATTTTTGGTTCATGTTTTTTATGATTTATGGATTTTTAGTTAGTAATATGTTAAGTAGTGGTTATTATGTTGTTTTATGATTCTTGATGATTTTTATGTTTTATGGAATTTTTATGTTGTTTTATGATTCTTGATGATTTTTAAGTTGTAGGGAATTTTTATGATGATTTATTGTTTGTGATGATTTTCAAGTTGTAGGAAATTTTTATGATGATTTATTGTTCTTGATAATTTTTAAGTTGTAGGAAATTTTTATGATGATTTATTGTTCTTGATAATTTTTAAGTTGTAGGAAATTTTTATGATGATTTATTGTTCTTGATAATTTTTAAGTTGTAGGAAATTTTAATGATGATTTATTGTTCTTGATAATTTTTAAGTTGTAGGAAATTTTTATGATGATTTATTATTCTTGAAGAATTTTAATGATTTTTACTAGGTTATGATTTTTATGTTGTTTATGAAATTTTAACAAGTTTAGTGTCCTTGAAGAATTTTAATGATTTTTACTAAGTTATGATTTTTATGTTGTTTTAGTGTTCTTGACAAAGTTTGATGATTTTTAATAATAATGATTTTTGTAAGGATGAATGTTAAAATGGTTGTTTGATGATTAAAAACATGTTGGAATTTATTTGATGTTGTTGTTGGTGGGGCCGAATTGTGTGGCTAGAACCGGACCAAACCAGACCGGTCCAGGCCGGTTCGGACCCGGTCTGGGTTGGTCAAGGTGGGTCCGGGTTTTGGTCTTTGGGTTGTGTCGATGTTTGATTGATTGGTTGGTGTTTTGACGGGGTTTAAATATGTTAAAGCATGCGGGAAATATTAGGAAACGGTTTTTAGTAAAATCGAATCAAAGGCCAAAACAGCCCAATTCTGTCCGTGAGGCCCAAAACAGGCCATGTGGGTCCGGCCCAATTCAGCCCGTGGGTCCCACCTTGGAACTCGTGTCGGTTTTTGAGTTATCGTCATTTTTATCGTGTTTTGTAATATTTAGCAAGTGGGAAATATTAATAAGTAAAATATTTAATTAAAAAGGGTTTTCATAAAATTATTATTTCTCACATGTTAGAAATTATAATACGAGATTGTAGTTTACGTTGAAATCATTTAAGTCAAACGGGTTTTGGGTATAATATGATAACTCACATGTTAGAAGTAGTAATAAAATAACATGTAATGAATATGTTGATTTTATGTCTATGTTATAAAGACTCTGCCTAATAAGCCCGGTTTGATCAAGGGTTTGGTCAAACTAAGATCTAGTCAGCCCCGATTTGACTGATGACCCGTAGGGGACTCGGGGTCGGGGATTTGTCTCAATGAAGGTGTATTTATTACTGAATTAGCCTTGTGATATGAGGCGATATGATATTTGATTATTATTGATATGCAAATAGTCACATGATAGGATGTTTTCCCGTGACTGTTTTATTTTATGGTTGGTGTCGTGTGGACTAAGTACCCATAGAGAATTATGAGAATATGGCGTCTTGACCATTCTAATTCTAAATGAGTAGCTTGGACCACGACATTGATAGGCCCGTACTATCTTTAACGAGCATACGGAGTTTGCCTCTTGATAGCTTTTGTGTCTCGGCTTGGTGGGTTTATATCCAAGTCGGGGCATGGCTGCCTAATCCACTTTGGGAATTGAGCCAGCTTAAGTACTAGCCATCTCTGCTTAGGGGGTCGCCTAGTAGTGTTTCTCATGTACTGTTTTGTCATGGGACGGGGAATGGAATAGCTGTTGTCGCTTAGGTCTATCAGTCTAGGGCTAGGATGTTTTCCTACCTTGTGGTATAGACTCGAGTTACAGAAGTCGACTATTGACGGTGCTAAGAACTTATGCCTGTTTCTAGACGGATTGGTCTTTCATGTGTGATGATTCTATGAGTTTTAGAAGGTGAGATGCAAGCCGGCTAAGATTGATAGAGTTTGGATTACCGATTGTTAACTGATTCACATGATTACGTGTTGATTAGGGTTTGAGTGTATCAGGGCCATGTTACATGGTAACCGCTGAGCCAGATACCAGCTTCCCTACCTCGAGTTATATTTTATTATCGGATTCACATGATAGCTTTCATATGATAGGGTTTATATGTTAGTTTATTGTTTTATAACATGAACAGAATATCATAATGTTAAGGTTTCGTATTTTATATATACATTGCTTTTATGTTTTCATGTTTCATTAAACTCGACATTTCGTGGCTGGGAGAACTCGGAGTTACTCCCCACTGACTGTGGCTTCCGTGTTTATATTTAATGCGGTCGAACAGGTGGTGTTGCATATTTGGGTACATGGACGAGCTAGCGAGCGAAGTATTTACCTTGGACCTATATTCGGTTCATAGTTTGTATATTATTGTACACTCTTTTATTTCTGTATTTATACGGGAGATATGTCTCCCGTCTTGTATATTTCTTTTGTAGAATATTATTTCCGTTTTGTAATGACCTTTTTTATTTATGACACCTTCGTTATGTATTTGTATCTTTTATGTATTTAAATAATTTTTTTCTTTCCGCAAATTTGAGGGTGTCACAGTAGGAGTCACCACCAAGTTTTGTGAGAACTTGGACCGTTCAAGTCAACTTTACCCCTTTCATCGAAAGCAGTGTACAAGTCGACTACGAGTGATTAAAGCTTAGAGACTTGTCTCCCTAAATCTCTCAATTTGATGACTCTCCTGACCAAATGGATTCGGACACCCGAAAACCATTGATTTTGAGTAAGGGATGAAGGTACATGCTGGGAAGCCCATTAATATATAGGACACCCAACCCCGCCTGTTTCCTAACGGCCTCTATTAATCAAGTAATGATATTCAAAGGAATGCTTAGCTACTACGATTATGAAATGCAAACATCATTTTAGAAATATAATCGAAGTATCTGATTCCCATTCTAGGTGGTTTAAATGCATGTAGAATGTGTGGAATATGGAGTATTTTAGTAGGGTATAATGTGTGGAATGAATGTAGATGAGATGGAGTTTATAGGGAGTGTTTGAGGAATATATGGAAAATATATGTGAGTAGTTTCACTTTTGAGGGAGATATTATTAGTTGTTTGGACGGGATTTTGGGAGGTCCAAATTGTTGCATTGCTTGGGGATAAAGCTAGGTAAATTAGGGTAGGATATGGAGGATGAATAGATGGGTTAAAGGGGTTAGGAACTTAGGATGGTCCACTACGCACGAAATGTTTTAGGATAATAGTCGGGAATATGGCCTACATGGTGGGTGTGTTGGTTGTTATGGGTAACGAGCTTAAGGCTCAGCAAGAAGGGCTCAAAGACCGTCGCAAAATCGAGTTAAATCTCATTTTAAAAACAGTTTTAAAACGAAACGTAAAACGATAAATGAAACTCAATATCGACTTTTCTAGTCGAACATAGAAAAAATAGAGTTAAGAAAATATTTAAAATCGTACCTTTAATTCATTTTAAATTTAATTTAAAACGAACGCAAACGAATAATAAACAAATCTCGAAACTGACTTTATATAAAATAAACCCTTCGTCTTAAAATAACTAAAAATACATTCATCAAAAATTAATTTAAACCTTTTTAAATCAACTTAAAATAAATCATTTAAAATTTATTTAAACGAACAAAAATCAATTAAATCTCATTTAATATCATAAAACAAAATCTCCATTAATTGACGGTGTTGAGACGATATCACTTATTGTCCTATCATCAGCGGGTGTTTGGCAGGAGTCTTATAAATTCCAATATCGACAGATATGGGTATCTACAGAGCCTCCACTTTGACTGAGACTTGGAAAAGGCGAAAGTCAAAGTATACCCCAAGTCTCCGACCTGAGGATTATGCAGGTCGTTTAAGGTCCATTAGACCTGCGTATATAAGCTCGCCAGCCATAGATGGAGAGACATACCTTAGACACTGATTCATGACGCCTTTTCGTTTCACGACTTACATAAGAGGGTGGGTTAAGCCTTCCAATTTAGAAGACGGCTTACATATCCGTTTGTGACGAAATCAAACCTATATTGTAGTTTGACATCTTGCTAGCATCTTATCTTTTCTTGCTGTTTGATACCCATTAACTGCTATCTTTTTGCTGAATACGAATTCCCTTAGGAACACTATTATTCTGCTAGTTGTAAATTGTAGCTCGGCCATGTCGAGTTGCATACCGCTGTCGAATTGTAGCTCAGTCATGTCGTTATTTTCTTGGCCTTTTATAGACTTCCAGCTTGCAATGGGTCTAAAATCTTTAGATTTTAGAGCCCCCAGTTCAAAGGTTCATCAATGTTCTCTAAAGCCGACGGCTTCAGAGCTCCCAGTTTGCAATGGGTCTAAAGTCGTACACTTTCGAGCCCCCAGTTTGAAATGTACGTACAATTCGCAAGTACAAATATAGACCAATGCTTCGCAATACATAAAACGCAAAGCATCATAGCTTGACTTCATAAAAGTTCGAAATGATTGATTTTGAGAGAAAATTTCTTATAACTTGGCAGGGGAAAAAATTTCGCTCCGGAAATGGAATATTAGAATATGTAGGTAGAAATCAAATTAAAATTTTGCTTCGGAAATAGAATTCTTAGAATTCGCAGGTATTAATCAATTTGGAATTTCGCTTCCGAAATGAAATTCTTAGAATTCGCAGGTAGAAATCAAATTGGAATTTCGCTTCGGAAATTGAATTCTTAGAATACGCAGGTAGAAATCAAATTGGAATTTCGCTTCGGAAATGGAATTCTTAGAATTCGCAGGTAGAAATCAAATTGGAATTTCGCTTCGGAAATGTAATTCTTAAAATTCTCAAGAAGAAATCAAATTGGAATTTCGCATCGGAAATTGAATTCTTAGAATTCGCAGGTAAATAAATTAAGTTTGGATTTTCACTTCGGAAATGGATTTCTTAGAATTCGCAAGTGTAAAATATAAAGGGTCCTTAGGATTCGAGAGAACTAGACTGTCATTCTGACGAGAAATTGTAAATTTCTGATAAACAAATTGAAAGGAATCCTTA
Organism: Heliosperma pusillum; assembly: GCA_022085475.1. Taxonomy (NCBI): domain Eukaryota; kingdom Viridiplantae; phylum Streptophyta; class Magnoliopsida; order Caryophyllales; family Caryophyllaceae; genus Heliosperma; species Heliosperma pusillum. Next base: position 20,839 of record JAIUZE010071190.1, on the reverse strand, counting down.
GGATTCGAGGGAATTTTAAATTCTTAGAGCATAGATGACTCGTATTCAAAGAGCAACGCTTGGCGACGTACAACATGGTTTTTAGGGATATCCCGCTACCCATAAACACAATGGAAAATAAAATCGTAAGTGGCAAATTGTGCATTTTAAATGCGACTCAAGTGTTGCATTTTAAATGCGACTCGAGTTGAGACAAAGTCTCACTGGCGGACAAACTCCTAAATGCGCAGGCTCTTTAAGAACAATGGACACATAATATGAACCAGATATGGGTAGAGGGTATTATAATCTCCCAAACAAATCTTTGTCAGGACGATGATCAACTATCAAACTGAACATCTTTGCCAATACCGGTAGGTAAAGCTGATTCCAAGACTTGACAATTACGCAATTGAATCTAGATCGTTATCTAGCCTAATCGAGTACTAAGACTGACTCAACCAAAGGTGGCTACATTTGGACTTGGTTAAGACCCGTAAGGAAATTTGTGACTTTCGCACAAGGGGTCCCCTGACATTAACAAGATGAAGGGGTGGATGGTTAAATCCTCTTTCTGAAGGACTGGCTAAGTATTCGCGTGGAGCGAAATCAATCCGACGTAGTTCGGACGTAGGTGCAATGTTGTTTGTGTGTACACACTCAAAGGCTTCACCATGTCGCATCCCGTTCTAGCCTGTAAGGTACCGCTAAATCACGTGACTGGGGTTGGTATAAAAGGCTGTGATGTTTTGGGATGTGGAGCTTGGTAATAACAGGTTTGCATGGTAAACCACCATTCTGAAGGTTTTTTTTTTGTGGGTTTTAGGCCAAAGGCTTATGGCTTGTAATGTGGTTGGAAATGGTATCTCGGGTTTGATGGACCTAATTGAAAATGGGTTAGACAATGATGTGGGTTTCTATTTCCATGTCCGGACCCTAGTGGCTTTGGTCTCCTTGTAAATGCCTCGAGAAGGACTTAGGGTATAAAAGGTTGTTAATGGTCTTTGATGACCATTTAGGCTTCACCCTTTGAACATGAATATGAGTGTTGTGATACTCGATTGTTTTGCTTTAGCCATTGACTGTTGGCTTTTGAAAGTTTTTTTTTTCTAACATGTGTTTTCAACACTTTGATTTGGTATTTTCTCACCGTTGAGGTTGGTGAGCTATTTGGGTAGTCCTCGACTCATACTCCTGATCACAATGGAATTCACAACCATTGTGGAGCTCCAATATAATGGATCCTCCTCCATAAGCACCGAAGTATTGAACTACTTTTGACATATTTTAGGCTTCACCAATTGATTTGGTTAGATTAACATTGTTTGTGAGAACAGGTAGGTCTTTATCTCTTTCTGAGATGGGATGATATTGTGGGGAATGAGCTTGCCTTCCGTCATTGATATGATAACAAAGAGCTAGTCTGGAATTGATTCAGATGCTCTTCTGTTTTATGCTCTTCTGTTTTGAGCTCTTCCGTCATTCAGATGATAACAAAGATGTAGGTCTTTATCTCATCAGTTTTGAGCTCTTCTGTTTTCTAGAATTGATTCAGATGCTCAATTTGAAAGTTGGTCCACTTTCTCTACTTGATATGCCTTAGGCTTACGACAAACACAACTGGATTGGGACGACATGTCCGACTCAATGTTGAATATGAGTCTACATGTAATCGTGATTCGGTCCATGGGTTATGGCCCATTGTCTTCGACATTAACTTCATTCGAGTGTTGAATTCAGCGGTTTACCTATCCCTCTTGGATTTTGCCGCAAAATAGATTCTTTGATTGTTGCCTTTTGGTGACGTAAGAATATGCGCGAGAAATCTATTCACTGGTTGACACAAAGCTGTCTGCATCTCCCTAAGGATAAAGGCGGACTTGGTACTTACAACACTCAACTTCTAGGACATGCCTCACTACTTCAAAATTTTTGGCATATCAACAACAACACCTAGAAATAGATTTACGGGTTTTTTCTTCCGAAATATAAGAAGGATTTACCTCTGTCTTCTTTGAAATCAACGGTATTTGGTCCATTCTTTATGTGGTCTTGTATTTTCCAGTCGGTTTCTGTTTGCATGGATGCATTCGCATGGAACCTAGGAAATGAAAATACCCGTGATGTGCTCACCCGTGCTTGGGTTAATTGTCACGTCCCCTCAGTCTGCCCTATTTTATCCCCGCTTCATGTTTCGCTTCTTGACTTAATTCATCCATCGGCGAATCATTGGAATGCTCTGGCGGTTTTACGAATCTTTAATGCACCTACCTTCAAATAAATCATTGGAATGAAGCCACCTGACCAATCATCGGATTATTTTCTTTACTAGAAATACACGGAAGACGAGAAATATTCTATTAGGTTAGGATACGATCACTTGCTTGCTCGTACCGAGCGTTCCCCTTGAGCTTTTCCACTGATTTCCTTCCCTTGGAAACTCTTATGCAAATTCAATATTTTGTGCAATTTTAAAGTGCTGTTGCGGCGTCTATCCTCCATTGCCAGTGGATATATTTTACTATTTTCAGATTCAGACACTTCGTAAAACAACTAAATATGTTATATCAAGATCTGTTTCTGTCTCAGGCGACAGCATTATGACACCAATATTTGCGTCTTCAGTATTTAGGGCTCTCACAATGGTCCTCCTTCTCACCAAGAAAACCGCCCATATGTCTCGAGGAGTTTCAATTTTCTTCTAGGTACCCTCAAAAAAGTTATTCTCAGTTCTGGTATCCTTTGCGTTGGTACCAGTGGCGTTCCGACACTCACTATCAGAATTCCTTAATTATCTACGTACTCACCATAGTTGGTGTGGACCACCCCTCACGATCGCTTCGCGGGGATCCGACATGGCATATCGACCCATGGTTTAACCCGAAATTAATTAAGGTTGAATAGGAGTCGCCACCAAGTTTTGTAGGAACTTGGAACCGTTTAAGTAACTTTACATCTTTCATCAAAAGAATGTGCGAGTCGACTACGAGTGATTAAAGCTTAAAGACTTGTCTCCCTAAACGACTCAATTGAATGACTCTCGTGACCTAATGGATTCGGACATCCGAAAACCATTGATTTTGAGTAATTGGTGAAGGTACGTGTTGGGAAGCACATTAATAGGACACCTAACCTCCGCCCGTTTCATAACGACCTCTACTAATCAAATAATGGTATTCGAAAGAATGCGTAGGTACGACGATTATGAAATGCAAACATCGTTTTACAAATATAATCTAAGAATATGAATCCCGTTCTAGGTGGTTTAAATGCATGATTGTACTTAGGCGAAGTTGTTTAGAATGTGAGTTTGTTTATTGAAAGATAAAATAAACAAACGAGGGTTGGAGGGGAGGGGAGTCATTGGAGATACTAAGCTACTACAAACTTGGCATCTCGATCGCCACAAATTCGACTCAAAAATAATAAATAGATTACAACTCGATCTATATACAAATGGACCAACTATGACCCATAATTAACTTACATGACTTAATAAAATAAAATAAACTAATCATGCATTCTACACAATCAAATGGAAAACAAATAACACTAATTCTATGTTATCGATTGTAAATGGTTAGATCGTAAGCACACACACCTATACTAACGAGATGGTGAAAGAGGAGGGAAGATTCATTAAAATTTACAAAGGGAACGATTAATTTTCAATTCACCGTTTAAAAATGTGACCTAAACATGCATTAATTTATTAGGTGAATACTAATTACATCATTTAATGGTGAGTCGCTCAAGGGATACACTTAATAGCTGAAGGGCGAACACGTACTCCTATCTCGATACCACCCCCTCGATTGAGGCACCATTAGCATAACATAATTAGTTAATTTAAAGTCGTACTTGTCCTTTCTAGTCAAGTAGATTTAAACTAAACATTCTTCTAGTTCATTAAGTGTCCTCACATTCTGCTTGATGAATGAGGATCCACACTTCCACTGTATCACACCAAATACCCACATCTCTTACTCCCTTGTTATCTCCCTCTCATATATCCTTAACAAAAGGCTCTTAATCACACTTCAAATTTGGCTTATTTGATAATGTATTGCAAGGAGGATCAAGTAATTTTAGTGCTTTTATTGTTGTTATGTCTAGTTGTCTAAATCAGTAAAGACTGTGTTTGGTATGTGTATTAATGTATAATAAAAAAAATTTTAGTTTAATTATTGACTTCATATTTTAATTTTATATTTTTTTCCTCAATTTTTGGCATCATTTAACAAATCAAGGTATTTTTGATGTTATATTTGCATGTCAAATTCTATAAGTTTTGGCATTGTATTTTTGAATAAGTAACATCTTTTCTGGAATTAATTTTGATATGTTATTCAAAATTTAATGCATTACGGATTTCAAAATAGAAAACTCTTAATCATATATAAATAAATTTATAACTCTGTTTATTATTATTTTGTTGTTTAGTTTTACTGTATGAAAACGTTGTTATAATATAACTTCAATAAGTTTTATTACGTTTGCCATATAAGTCTGTAATATTGTTTTTGCATTGTGAAATATTTCTACTATTAAGTTTGCTATAAAGCTAAACATTTGATTGTAATTTAATATTTTTTTTATTTAGCATTGGAAATCGATTGTGTACAATACAAATAGACTTCACGCAATTGTTTAATTAGTGGTGACAAATTCTATTATTTTATATAATTGCTGTGTAAATTTGGATATTTGTATTTTATTCAAAGTGTTAATTGCCCTATTTGGTAATTCTACAATTGAACAATTCATAGACTATCAAATAAAGTTATTTTTAATTAATTTCTTGACAAAACGTGGGTCCTAAAATTAAGGAAAGAAAAATAAGCCTTTGAATTATTGATTTTTAATCATAGGCTGACAACTCAGCTTTGTGGTTGTTCCTTTAATAAATAGTGATATGGTCATATGGTGTATTTATCCAGTGGTGAGTGACTTTATTTGCATACCATATGGTACTAAGTTTCTGAGCGTAATTTATATGAAGCATACTATATTTATTTTTTATTAAGATGTTGTATGTGTATTTGGCGCAATTTGTTATTTCATGTATATCATTGTCTATCACTTTTTTGTTGTCCTCTTGCACCACATACCACAACACTTTGATTAAGTAATATTGCATTTGTAACATTGTGCCAATAATTATTAATGTGTGTGATTAATATAATTGTTGGAAAATGTTATGTAAGGTGGTATTATTGTGTGGTATGGTCGTTGACTTATTTATCACTATCTGTAAGTTTTGAGTATGTAACCTTTTTAATTGATAATGACCATGATTAATTATGAACAATAATTCATTGAATGGCAGGGTTTCACATGTATGTGGTGTCGATCCCATTGTTAACAATAGCGACTATACATTTTGTTTATGGAGTTTAGATTTTAGTATCAACGTTTTATGTCTTTTTAACAGGCCATTGTTGATAAATGGATTATAATTATACCGGTTAAGGTGTGATCATAATAATTATTATTGTTAATTTATAACGAGACAATATACTCTCTTTAAACATGCAATATACTGTCGTGTATAAATACTTTATATGTTGGTCATTAGATATTTATTTAAACTTGGGCTTGTTTAATGAGTGTTTTAAATCTTAATATGGTGTAATATTAAGCGGTTGTCTATTTTTGTCTATTTGATTGTAAGATAGGATTAAAAATGATTTATTCATATAATACTATAATTGTGGTTAAACTGTTAATTGTATGAATTGTGTGTACTATAACAATATTGGCGTTCAATTGAAATTTACAAAGTGCGTGTAAATGGTTCTAACGAACCATGTTTATCATAATAAACGGGCGGGAATGCGGGTTGACCGGTATCATACGATTTCTGGTATGGCTCAATAGCATAGTATAGTACTACCCGTCCTTTGTAGGAGTAAGCAACGAGAATGAGACGAGAAGTTGGTGTAGTCATGGTAATAGATAGACTAGACCGTGTGGGAACTGTATGGAGTTACTTGGTTATGTAGAGTATTGAGTTGACCGAGTAAGGGTAACTCGCTGGAGTGGCTATGGTACTCGACCAAGTAGGGTCCACTCGGCCGAGTGGTTCGTTTGGCTGTGTTGAGTCGTGTATGAAGCAGACCAGAGACTTAGTAATATATGAGGCTTGACTCGTAAGTTCATTTTTAAACCCTTCTTTTCTTCCTTTTGAGCCTCGTGGTAGCTTGAAGAACCCTAAATTTCCCGTTTCCTAATTTACACTTAATCTCCCTAAAACATCTTACCTTTTTACTTGTTTTTATTTAAAATCTTCATGGAGTCGGATGTCAAGTGTGGATCTAGGGGTTGTGGTAAGATATCTAAACTAATGCTAGTTATCAAGATTATTTTTATCTTACTAAGACCTTTTTACTTGTTTTTATTTAAGAACTTCCCCCCTGCCTCTCTCCTCTCTCCCTTGTCGGCCATCACCACCACGTCATCCTCCCTCCTCTCTCCCTCGTCGGCTGTCATCCTCCCTCACCCTCCTCGGTGTCTTCCACCAAACCATCACGGCGCCGCCTCCCTCGGCCTCCCTTCCTCTCCACTCGGCTCCCCTCTCTGACCACGGCAATGCCGGCCGCCACCTCTTTTATTTTGTATTTTCATATCTATTTTTGTTGGTTGGTAGGCTTCTTCTCCTTTATTTTTGTGTGGTGTGTTTGTGGTGGTGAAATGGTGGTTGTTGTTGGTGGCTTAGAATGGGGTGAGGTCGGATGTTGTGGTGGAAGTTGGGGTTATTTGGTGGGGGTTGGGCCTGGCAGTGTGGGTATGTGACGGCGGCGGTGGTTGGGGTCGGCCTGGCGGTGTGGGTATGTGATGACGGTGGTGGTAGTTGAGACTAAAGTTACATGATATTAGAGTTACTTTAGAAAATGACATATTATCGGACCAAAGTTACATAAAATCAGTCTAAAGTGACATATTATCGTACTAAAGTTACATAAAATTAGACTAAAGTTACATCTTAAAGACTAAAATTATTTAAATTTGACATATTAAACTAAGGGTATTTGAAGCGGCGTGGTGGCAGAAGCGGCGTGGTGGCGTGGCGGCGTGGTGGCGTGGCGGCGTGGTGGTGAGGAGTGGTTGGCAGAGCGGAGGGTGGCCGACGTGGTGGCATTCGGGCAGTGGGTATTGTGAAAGTTCATAGACCCTAATTAGACTCCTCTAATTAGTTACTAAATTACTTGTTAATTTAGTGTTTAATAAAGATCTATGTAACATGCATGCAAATTAAAATGCATAATAAAAGTAAGAAGAAATTTCCTTACATTGGGAAATTTCGGTTTATATGGGCACAACAAGAAACACCTTTCTTGTTGATCTTGTGCTAGAAAGAAATAGATGATCCTCCTTGTAATCTTCAAGTTAGAAGATCTCCTTCAAGATACACCCAAGAGAAAACCCAAACTAATCACTTAGTTTTTGACTAGAAAACACAAGTGATAATATGAACTAATATTAGATTTATTACTACTCTAGTAATAGAAAAAATATTAGTGTTTGAGAGTTTTAGAGAGAAAAGGACTTTAGAGTGATAAACATGCAAAATAAGAATGAACTTATGTGTTGAAATGAACAAAAATTTTGTCCATATAAAGGACACATATGGTCCGGCCAAGTGAGCCTTAGTGGCCTCTTATTTTGCTTAAAATAATCTCATGCAAATTAGTTGAGTGTAGAAGTGAATAAGAACATGATCATGTGTCATAAACATGACATGATCACATGTTGTAGTGTGATACAAGAAACAACAACCATCATGTTATACACTACATGATTTCGGCCTCCACTAGTGTCATGTGGTCCATTTTGATTTTTGATATTTGTCCCACAAATACTTATAATCATATGCTTAATTATCTTGTATAATTAAGGGTTAATTTGATCATATAACAATTATATGACTCAAATTAATAAATAATATACACTTAACTTTTAAGTGATATTTTATCAATATATCAATATATAATGAGTCTCACAATGCCTAGTTAGTTTATTTTACAACTCCTTGTAAATATAATTAACTAATCACCTCTATCTCAAAGTATATGCATAACCTCAACTAATTTAATGAATTAACTATTAATCACTAAATTAAATCTTATTCAATCGTATTAAAATAAGACGTAAAATTTATTCAGTCAATTATCGCATAATTGACTAATAAACTTATCCGGAATGAGTTTGTAACTCAATTTCCAATAAATAACTCTCGTAACTAAACATATATCAAACATATATGTAAAGTACTAATTAATATGTATCGTATACAAATAATTAGATTTCTGTTTGGGTCTCATCCTATAGGTGTGACCGAAAGGGGTCAGTTGATTACCGCCGTCATACGGCAATAACGTCTAACTCTAGTCAGCTGACCGTTATCGATTTACGTTAATCAACTGACGTGGAGTATCAAAATACTAGTCATCCCACTAATATTCCAAAATGAGATTTATAATATAAATGCTCTATTGTGGAGGACACTTGCTCCAACAATCTCCCACTTGTCCGATACAAGTTGTGCATGTAGCCACACTATTGCGGAGGACTCCTACTCCCACAATATCTCCCACTTGTCTCGACAAGTTGTGTGCTACCAATTCTCTTGTCACTTTAGCGTCACATCCTCCCACTCATCGCAAGGTGTCTTTCAGGTCGCACTTGCGATTGGAAAAATAAATTGAGTGGTTTTCTCGATCTGGAGAGTAACTGTCTGACCGGAAAATCTACCATAAATCTCTTCCGAGCGTGGCCACGCATTTCCAGTCACTACTCCTCGAGTGGCCACGCATTTCCAGTCACTACTCCTCGAGTGGCCCGAAGATGTTAATACCCAACGTGGGTGGACAATTCCTGTTGACCCAACTTACACTGTATAATGCAAATCACCATGACCCAGTAGATGCCCATCAGCCTCCTTTCACGGCACGACCTAGGACAAAAACCAAAGTCAATCGGAAAATACACCGACTCAGGTAAATGGTCGCCAGTCTAAAGAATCGACTCATAGGAATATAATAGAAATCCCCGCCACGACCAGGCGTCAACAATTTTGATAAGGGACTCTATCATGGTCACTGTCCGACAGAGTGTCTCTACAGTCTGTCTATGTAAACGATCAGTCATCCCCATGACCCCATGGTGCTGAACCAACCATCGATCGACTTACAATCTAGTCATTTCGAGACGTCACCTTATGCAAATGACTAGGGACAATTACTAAGTTCATCATGTTCACTTTAATTGGGTTCAACCTTTCTTATAACCAATTCGGATAAAACAAAGTAATAAAATTTAGTCAATACTAAATAAAAGAGCTCATATAAAACTCGAACAATGAATGCAATTATCATATATGTAAACATTGATACAACATTCAATTATTACATATCACATAATCTAGAGGAATTCAGGACCTCGTCTTAATCCCATCGAGACGACATGACTGTCATGTTTAGCCTTTGTAAGAGGCTTGGTTAGAGGATCAGCGATGTTATCGTCTGTCCCAACCTTACATACATCTATTTCCTTCCTTTCCACGTAATCTCTAATTACATGGTATTTCCTAAGTACATGTCTAGACTTGTTACTAGACTTGGGCTCCTTTGCTTAAAAGATAGCCCCACTGTTATCACAATACATCGTGATGGGATCTGTGGCAGTAGGGACTACTCCTAGTCCTTCCAAGAACTGCCGAATCCACACAGCTTCCTTTGCAGCCTCTGATGCCGCGAGGTACTCAGCTTCTGTTGTAGAATCCGCAGTCACGCTTTGCTTGAAGCTCTTCCAGCAAACGGCTCCTCCATTCAACATAAAGACATAGCCGGATTGGGATTTTAAATCATCCCTATCAGTTTTGAAACTAGCGTCCGTGTAACCCTTTACACGCAACTCAGTCTCTCCTCCAAACACCAAGAACGAATCTTTAGTCCTTCGTAAGTACTTAAGGATGTTCTTTACGGCTATCCAGTGACTCGCACCTGGATTGGCTTGATAACGACTCGTCATGCTCAAAGCATAGGCGACGTCGGGGCGAGTGCACATCATAGCATACATGATTGACCCAACTGCTGAAGCATAAGGGATCAACTTCATGCGTTCAATCTCCTCGGTGACGGTAGGACTCTGGATTTACTCAGAGTGATACCATGACCTATTGGAAGAAAGCCTCTCTTAGAGTCTTTCATTTTGAACCGATCAAGAATCTTATCTATATAAGCTTCTTGACTTAATGCTAGTATCCTCTTGGATCTATCTCTATAGATCCGGATACCCAAAATGCGTTGTGCCTCTCCCAAATCCTTCATCTTGAAATGTTTCCCAAGCCACTCCTTGGTAGAAGTAAGCATTGGTATGTCATTCCCAATGAGAAGTATGTCATCCACATACAAGATAAGGAAAGTAACTTTGCTCCCACTAAACTTCATGTATAAACATGGTTCCTCGACCCTTCGAGTGAATCCATTTTGTTTAATTACATGATCGAAGCGATGATTCCAACTCCTTGATGCTTGCTTAAGACCATAAATGGATCTCTTAAGTTTGCATACCTTCTTAGGGTTGGATTTGTCCTCAAAACCTTCAGGTTGTGTCATGTACACTTCCTCTTCTATAATCCCATTTAAGAAGGCGGTTTTGACATCCATTTGCCAAGTTTCATAGTTATAAAATGCGGCAACCGCTAAGAGAATCCTAATGGATCGAAGCATAGCGACTGGGGCAAAAGTTTCGTCATAGTGTAAACCATGAACTTGAGTGAAGCCTTTTGCCACCAATCTAGCTTTGTAGATATCATTATGTCCATCTATGCCATTCTTGATCTTGTAGGTCCACTTGCACTGAAGAGGTCGAACCTTCTCAGGTAAGTCTACCAAGTCCCATACTTGATTTTCGTACATAGAATCCATTTCGGATTGCATGGCCTCAAGCCAATGCGTGGAGTCGGGACTAGAAACGGCCGACTTGTAGGTTGTGGGTTCATCACTTTCAAAAAGTAATAAATCACCATCTCCCTCGATACATCCGAGGTAACGATCAGGTTGATAACTAATTCTACCTGACCTTCTAGGGAAAATAACCGTTTCAGACGAGGAGGGAACGTTTTCCTCCACTTCATTCTCGGTTTGTGGCTCTCGAACTTCGTCAAGTTCGAATTTTCTCCCACTCTGCCTTTTAGAAACGAAATCGCTTTCTAGAAAGACAGCATCACGAGACACAAACACTTTGTCTTCATGACGGTTGTAGAAGTAATATCCACGTGTTTTCTTAGGATATCCTACAAAAAGAAATTTGTCAGATCTTGGTGCGAGCTTGTCATTAGACTTCTCATGAACAAACGCCTCGCAACCCCAAATTTTCATAAATGACAAATAAGAAACTTTTCCTTTCCATATTTCATATGGAGTCTTATTGGCCGCTTTAGTCGGGCTACGATTTAGTGAAAATATTGCGGTTAAGATGGCAAATCCCCAAAACGAGTCAGGAAGCTCTGTAAGACTCATCATCGACCGAACCATATCTAATAAAGTTCGGTTTCTCCTTTCAGACACACCATTTAATTGAGGTGTTCCAGGAGGAGTCCATTGTGATACTATACCACAATCTTTTAGGTGTGAATCAAATTCATAATTTAGATATTCACCACCACGATCGGATCGTAGGGTTTTTATCTTCTTATTCAATTGGTTTTCCACTTCATGTTGAAACTCTTTGAACTTTTCAAAGGCTTCACTCTTATGCCTCATTAAGTAGACGTATCCATATCTACTCAAATCGTCGGTAAAAGTAATGAAGTACTTGTAACCACCTCTAGCTTGGAGAGTCATTGGGCCACATACATCGTATGTATAAGGCCTAATACTTCACTTGCTCGTGTCCCTTTTCCCGTAAAAAGGAGCACGAGTCATCTTGCCCAAAAGACAAGATTCGCATTCACCATAAGATTCGTAATCAAATGGTTTGAGAAGTTTCGTTGAAACAAGTCTCTTTATGCGTCGTTCGTTTATATGACCTAAACGACAATGCCAAAGGTATGATTGATTAGGTTCACCTAATTTGAGCTTCTTGCTTTCTACATGATATATTTCATTAAAATTATCAAGAACATAAATACCTCCAATAGAGATGGCTTTACCATAAAACACATCATTAAAAGAAAATGAACAACTATTGTTCTTGATTACAAAAGAGAAACCCTCCGCGTCAAGTACGGAAATGGAGATAATGTTCTTAGTCAAGGAGGGTACAAAATAACAATTATTTAAATACCACTCAAGACCACTAGCTAAGGTTAATACATAAGTTCCTACGGAGACGGCGGCAACTCTTGCTCCATTCCCCATTCGTAGGTCCACATCACCCTTGGCTAGTGCTCGCACGTCCTTCAGCCCCTGCAAGTGATTACAAAGGTGAGAACCACCTCCAGTATCAAATACCCAAGTGGAAGTGCAAGCATAGTTAATATCTATCATATAGAGAGAAGAGAGGATTATACCTGACGGTGTCACACATCCGTCCTTCTTATCCTGCAAATACTTGTGACAATTGCGTTTCCAATGTCCCTTGCCTTTACAATAAAAGCATTCGGCTTCGGCGTGCTTCTTACCCTTAGCCTTGGCATTTCTATTCATAATAGCTTTGCCCTTTCCCTTTCCTTGCTTCTTAAATTGGGCTTTGGCTTTTCCCTTCCCCTTTTGAACCCCTAGCTTTAAGTTCTTCAATCTCATTGTAAGAACATCCTTTTGCTCACTCCCACTTGCTTCCATATCCCTTTCGACTTGGGTAAGGAGAGCATGGATCTCGTGAAAGCTCTTATCCATGCCATGCATGTTATAGTTTGCCCTAGCTTGGGCAAACTTGGGAGGAAGTGAGTGAAGGATGCGGCCAACCGCTAGCTTCTTAGGAATCTTGACCCCTAGACGATCTAGAGTGTCAACATGTTCCACCATCTTAAGCACATGTGGACCAACCTTTTGGCCCCTCTCTAGCTTGGCTTCAAAAAGCCGAGTCATAGCATTGTATTGGCGAATCTCGGGTGATTGAGAAAAAGCCAATGTCACCCTAGAGAATATCTCATATGCTCCAAGGGGGATGTATTGTTGCTTAAGGGTTGAGGACATCGACCAAATCAAGACCATCTTGACGTCGTTTGCTACCTTAAGGTATTCCTCATATGCGGCTTTGGCCGCATTAGTGGCTCTTGGGCCGGGTTCATTGGGTGGTGCCTCGGTCAAGTAGCGCAAAACGTTATCCGATAACGCCGCGCCCTTGATCGTTTGCTCCCACTCGACGAAATTAGTTCCATCGTCTTTTAAGATGCATTTGTCCATTACGGACCTTAGCCATGAGTCTTTTCCTAGTTGAACGGTGTTGTTATTGTTTGCCATTGCGAATTATGAATAACTACAACAAAATTAGGAAATATTAACATTCATTGTTTTAATCAATTTTACTTGTATAACCAATTTAAACAAGTCACTCATATAATGACCCCTCACGAAATTATATAAGCGATTCCGAGACCCGCATTTTAGACAAAAGAACATGTTATGCAACTTTTATGTAAAAGACGGTAAGTCAACTTTTGACTAATTCTACTCCTAGAACTCTCGGTCGACGGATTTCAACTAAACCCATCTCCTAGTCCCAAGATAACGCTTATCTTGTTGAGTCCAACCCAATTTAGGCGTGTGATCGTATCACCCTACTTACCCGAGGTAAAAAGGTCCACGTTGTGGTTGTCCTAATGAACACGGGGTTCATAGGTGCTTCAATTGGTAAGGCTAAATCTCAATTCCTTTTTAAGTTATGTGAGAAGTCTTGCCAATTTTAGTTATTAATTCCCTATAAGTGAACTAAGTCGGTGAATTTTGAATAACGTTGAATTGACAATCGATAAATAAAATGCATGTTGGTGATTTTGGCATGTGCGGAAAAATAAAGCAAGCAATCAAATTAAATCCTAGTATGGCCACCTAGCTAATCTAATTAACTAGATGATTACAAATCGGAAACCAACTCCTTGGTCCCTTGCCTCTTCTTGGAACGCCTTCCAATATGGCACCGTCTTTTGGAACACCGACTTTGGGAATCACCGTCTTCACAATAAATAATTACAAAAATACAAATGAATACATAGCAAATTCCTATTATACATTTGATCTATAAAATGAAATTATTAATTATTACAAAACGGCGATACGAAATCGCAATAAATTACAACCAAATCGGTATTCCCTTACATTACGGGTAATACCGATTAAAAATAATCTATGCCATACTAGGTACAACTTGCAATAAAATAAATAAATGACATTCATTCATTCAACAACATAAATAAAAATGCTGTAAAATCATGCCAAAATCACCCTCAACACTTGTCATGTTCATTCTAGCTCGGTTTTTACGAATTTTATCAATTTTATCTACTAAAAATCAATAATCAACACTTAAATCGTATTTAAGTTCAAACTAATTATCTAAACTGATTTAGAACTCAAAATTAGTCCCCACTAATTTCATTTGTATTTAATTAGTTTGAATTGATCGCATTTGCTATTTAAAGAGGTTTAATCATAACTTTTATGAATTAAACCCAAAATAAAATAAAAAATCATTAAAATTGAAACAAAAATATTTGTACATACTGGAACACTTCCAGGAACCTCAAGAACAAAAACATTTGCCCAAAAAATTTGAAATGATTTTATGAACAAATAGCTTTATAATAATCGGTTTTTATCAAATAAAAACCAACTAAAATAGTAAAATGATGAAACAAATTTTCAAATTTTACCAGAATGATATAAATAATATTTTAAAATGTACAAAAAATTTTGAACTCCAGAAAGTCTCGTTTCTATTTTAAGAACAAAATAACTCCTTTAAATCGATTTTTATCCAATAAAAATCAATAACCATGCAATACATGACTAAATGTCACGAAAATTTACATACAATATGTACACCATGCATGTGAGAACATATTAAAAATTTGAGGCCAGATTCAACATGCAACTATTTTTAGTTAACTTTTAACATAAAACCGCATGTTAACTCGGTTATAAAGGCCATAAATCATAATAAATAGCAAAATAATTCGTAAATTTCACCAAATTTGACCACAAACATTTTGAGGTCAGTAGGTATGCATGCAAATCAGAAAATTTCGTGAAAACCATTTTTAACATAAATTTTCGATTTTTACTCAAGTTATCGTATAACCCGATTTTAATGCTTAAAATCAACATGCATGCTACAAGCTAGCTCTGATACCACATGAAAGTTCATAGACCCTAATTAGACTCCTCTAATTAGTTACTAAATTACTTGTTAATTTAGTGTTTAATAAAGATCTATGTAACATGCATGCAAATTAAAATGCATAATAAAAAGTAAGAAGAAATTTCCTTACATTGGGAAATTTTGGTTTATATGGGCACAACAAGAAACACCTTTCTTGTTGTTCTTGTGCTAGAAAGAAATAGATGATCCTCCTTGTAATCTTCAAACTAGAAGACCTCCTTTGAGATGCACCCAAGAGAGAACCCAAACTAATCACTTAGTTTTTGACTAGAAAACACAAGTGAAAAGATGAACTAATATGAGATTTTATTACTACTCTAGTAATAGAAAATATTAGTGTTTGAGAGGTTTTAGAGAGATGAGGATTTGTAGTGAGATAAGTATGCAAAACAAGAATGAACAAGCAAGTAAAATGAACAACAAAATTGTCCATTTAAAGGACACATGGTCCGGCTATACCAAGCCTTGGTGGCCCTTATTTTGCTTAAAATAATCCCATGCAAAAATGTTGAGTGTAGTAGTGAATAAGGACATGATCATGTGTCATAAACATGACATGATCACATGTTGTAGTGTAATACAAGAAACAACAATCATCATGTTATACACTACCAAATTTCGGCACCCACTAGTGTCATGTGGTCCATTTTGATTTTTTGATATTTGTCCCACAAATACTTATAATCATATGTTTAATTATCTTGTATAATTAAGGGTTAATTTGATCATATAACAATTATATGACTCAAATTAATAAATAATATACACTTAACTTTTAAGTGATATTTTATCATTATATCAATATATAATGGGTCCCACAATGCCTAGTTAGATTATTTTACAACTCCTTGTAAATATAATTAACAAATCACCTCTACCTCAAAGTATATGCATAACCTCAACTAATTTAATGAATTAACTATTAATCAATAAATTAAATCTTATTTAATCGTATTAAAATAAGACGTAAAATTTATTCAGTCAATTATCTTATAATTGACTAATAAACTTATTCGGAATGAGTTCGTAACTCAATTTCCATTAATTAACTCTCGTAACTAAACACATATCAAATATATATATAAAGTACTAATTAAATGTATCGTATACAAAGAATTAGATTTCTGTTTGGTTCTCATCCTATAGGTGTGACCGAAAGGGGTCAGTTGATTACCGCCGTCATACGACAATAACGTCTAACTCTAGTCAGCTGACCGTTATCGATTTACGTTAATCAACTGACGTGGAGTATCAAAATACTAGTCATCCCACTAATATTCCAAAATGAGATTTATAATATAAATGCACTATTGTGGAGGACACTTGCTCCAACAGATGATGCTTTGTGGGCCGAGAATTCCATGAAGGCCATTAGGGATGAAGCTATGATGAATAATCCCTCTCCTTCTTTCACTCCTAGGCCAAATGTTTATGGGAAGAGACCGTTTATTCCGTCTTCCTCTAACTCTTATGCTAAAAAGAGGAGATTCAATCCTCCTTCAAATGCAAATGCAAGAGCTCCCGCTCCTTTAATTCCCCGAGCTACTTCTAATGTGGCTCATAGGCCTTATGCTCCTCAAGCTCAAGCTCAAGGTCGCTTTTGCAACCGTTGTAGACTTCCTCAACACCCCGGTGTGTCATGTTCCAACCGACCCTATGTTTGCTTCTTTTGTCAAAAGGGTGGTCACCGTTATGAGGATTGCCCCGATCGAAAGTTGCCCCCTCCTCCTGCTAAACCTAAGGGTTCTATCTTTGTTATGAGCCGTGCCGAAGCTGATGCTCATCCGGAGATAATTACGGGTATGTTCTCAATCTTAGAGCAACCGTGTCTTATTCTTTTTTATATCGGTGCTTCAATGTCTTTTGTGTCCTCGACTTATGCTAATAAATTATCTATCGAGCCTACATCTAGTGAGGATACTCCCATATCCTTACCTTCTGGAGATATTATCTCTTGTTCTACTCTATATCCTAATGTCCCAATATTTATTGCGGGTTCTATCTTTCACGCTAATCTCCTTAAGTTTCCTCTAGGAGAGTTCGATATAATTCTAGGCAATGATTGGTTAGCATTGTACCATGCTAGGTTCGAGTGTCGTGATCAAAAGATTTATTTAAAGTGTCCTTTAGGAGTTAGAATAACCTATAAGGGATCTCATCCCCGAAAAGGTGTGTCTTTGATTTCCGCAATGAAGATGGTAAGTATGGTAAGAAAAGGTCACCAAGCATACTTGTGTATTGTGACTTCTTCTACTACCTCTTTGCCAAATATTGAAGATGTGCCTATTGTTCGTGAATTTGTTGATGTATTTCCCGATGACTTGCACGGGATCCCTCCCGAGCGTGATGTTGAGTTCTCTATTGATCTTGTACCTGGTTCGGGACCCATAGCCAAAGCTCCTTACCGTATGGCTCCAACCGAGTTGAAAGAATTAAGAAAGCAGCTTGATGATATGATTGAGAAGGGTTTTATTCGACCAAGTGCCTCGCCTTGGGGTGCTCCCGTTCTTTTTGTAAAGAAGAAAGATGGGTCTATGAGGCTTTGTATTGATTATCGTGAATTGAATCGGATTACATCAAGAATAGGTATATTTACCAAGAATTGAAGATTTGTTTGATCAACTAAAGGGTGCTTCTACTTTTTCCAAGATTGATTTGAGATCCGGTTATCACCAAATTCCTGTTCGTGATGTTGATATTCCGAAGACCGCTTTTAGTACGAGGTATGGTCATTATGAGTTCAAGGTGATGCCATTTGGATTGACAAATGCTCCCGCTATTTTCATGGACCAAATGAACCGCACATTTAGTGAGTATCTTGACAAGTGTGTGGTGGTATTCATTGACGATATCCTTATTTTCTTCAAATCTGAAGAAGAGCATGCTATTCATCTAAGGACTATTTTGGGTGTTCTTCGTCGTCAGAAGTGGTTTGCTAAATTCTCCAAGTGTGAATTTTGGTTACCTAAAGTGTCCTTTCTTGGGCATGTGATTTGTAAAGAGGGTGTAATGGTGGATCCTTTGAAAATTGAGGCCGTTGTTGATTGGAAGAGTCCGACCGATATTAGAGAAATTTTAAGTTTTCTTGGTTTAGCTGGTTATTACCGTAGATTTGTCAAGGATTTCTCTAAGCTTGCTAGACCGATGACCCAATTGTTGAAGAAGGAAACCAAGTTCCTATGGAATGAAGCTTGTGAAGCCGCGTTTCAAGAGTTAAAGAAAAGGTTAACTACCGCTCCGGTGTTGACTTTGCCTGAAGATGGTGTAGACTTTGATGTCTATTGTGATGCTTCTAAGATGGGATTGCGTTGTGTTCTTATGCAAAGTAGGAAAGTGGTGGCTTATGCTTCGAGGCAGTTGAGAGTTCATGAAGTGAACTATCCTACTCATGATTTGGAATTGGCCGCCGTTGTTCATGCTTTGAAAGTGTGGAGACACTATCTTATTGGTGTTCATTGTCGTATATTCACCGATCACAAAAGTTTGAAGTACTTATTTACTCAAAAAGAGTTGAATATGAGGCAAAGAAGATGGTTGGAATTGGTGAATGATTATGATTTTGAGTTATTGTACCATGAAGGGAAGGCAAATGTTGTTGCCGATGCTCTTAGTAGGAAAGCTTCTCATGCATTGAATGCTATGCGGGTATTACCCGATGATATTTGTGCTGAGTTTCGAAAGTTGAAGTTGGAATTCGTGGAGCGTGGATTTGTTTATGTTGGTGCTATGACTGCCGAACCTATTTTTCTCCGTGAGATCCACGAAAGCCAAGTTGATGATCTTACCTACAAGTCTATTCAAGCCAAGCTTCTTGAAGGTAAAGCTAAAGATTTCAAGTTTGATGATAAAGGTGTTCTTCGATTCCATGGCCGTTTGTTTGTGCCTAATGCTCTTGATTTGAGAACGCGAGTTCTTGATGAAGCTCACCTTTCCCCTTATTCTATTCACCCCGGTGGTGATAAGATGTACAAAGACTTGAAGCTACAATTTTGGTGGCCGAATTTGAAAGGCGATGTTGTGTCTTATGTTGGAAGATGTCTTACTTGCCAACAAGTGAAGATTGAACACAAGAGACCTGGTGGATTGCTACAACTGTTGGATATTCCGCTATGGAAGTGGGAATTTATTTCCATGGATTTTGTTATGGCTTTGCCGAGGACCGTTGGAGGTAAAGATGCCGTTTGGGTTGTTGTTGATCGTTTGACCAAGTGTGCTAGATTTATTCCGATCAAAGAAACCTGGAGTTTAGATCCACTAGCGAAGGCCTATGTTGATGAGATTGTTAGATACCATGGTGTTCCCAAGGAGTTTGTATCCGACAGAGATCCTAGGTTCTGTTCGAGATTTTGGAAGGCTTTACAAGAAGCCATGGGTAGTAAATTGTTGATGAGTACCGCATTTCATGCCGCTACCGATGGTCAAACCGAGAGGACTATTCAGACTTTAGAAGACTTGCTTAGGGCTTGTGCACTCGACTTCCAATCTAGTTGAGAAAAGAGTCTACCGTTGGTGGAGTTTTCTTACAACAACAATTATCATGCATCTATCAAGATGGCTCCTTATGAAGCTCTTTATGGAAGGAAATGTCGGAGTCCTATATGTTGGAATCAATTGAGTGATGTTCGTGACTTAGGCCCCCCCGATGTTCTTGTTGAGACTATTGATAATGTGAAGGTCATTCGTGATAGAATGAAAGCCGCTCAAGACCGTCAAAAGTCTTATGCCGATATCCGAAGGAGACCGCTAGAATTTGAGGTTGGAGATAAGGTGTTCTTGAAAGTATCTCCAATGAAGGGTGTTAAACAGTTTGGTGTTAAGGGTAAATTGAGCCCGAAATACATTGGACCCTTTGATATTGTTAAAAGGATTGGTGCCGTTGCTTACAAGTTGGATTTGCCCCCGAATTTGGCTAAGGTTCATGATGTATTCCATGTTTCTCAATTGAGAAAGTATGTTAGTGATCCAAGCCATTTCTTTCAAAAGGAAATGCCCGAGCTTGAACCGAATTTGTCCTTTGAAGAGAAGCCGATCCGCATCCTAGATCGCAAGGATAAGAAGTTGAGAAGTAAAGTGGTTCCTTTAGTGAAAATTTTGTGGAGATGTGCTAATGTCGAAGAAGAGACTTGGGAAACGGAAGCTTCTATGCGTAGTAAATATCCAAGCCTATTCGGTTAAGGTATCTTTCTTTCGCTCAAGTTTCGAGGGCGAAACGTTTTAAAACGTGGGGTGATTGTAACACCCGCAATTGTACCCTATTTTTATAGTAAAATATTTTTACGGATACTTTTCAGCGAAATTTAGTTTTAGTTTAGAATTAAATTTCCCGTGTCGAATTTAGAATTTCCGAGTTCGTATTTGGATTTTACGCGAGATTTCAAGTGAATCACGTCTTAAGGCGTCATTGACTTTTCTTGACTTTTCTTCCACTTACTCCACTCATACTCCCTCATAAACCCTAACTTCCTCACAACTCAAACACCTTCTTCCCCACTAAGAAAACCCCAAAAACCTAGCTTCCATTTTGATCCGTCTT
>JAIUZE010071189.1:0-68311 GCA_022085475.1 Heliosperma pusillum | reverse complement strand
TTTGCCATGTACACGATGCTAGTGTGTTTCATTTACCGTGAGAGTTGTCGTCTTGTCTCGTCGTTCTTTGAATGCGTGATTTCATGATATTATTCATGGTCATTGCATGATTAGACACCGTCAATGTCTTGGTTCGTGAATGGATGATAATATGTTGGATTTAATGTGGTCATCGCATGACTTGACTGGTTTGTCTGTTGAGTCTCAATCTTATCAATCTTATACCGCTAACGGTGAGATGCAAGCCCTAGTGAGCGTATTCGATTGCCTAAGAGTGTCTTTCCCGAGTCTTGGAATAACATGATGGTTACGGATTTGATTTCCACATAATCTTATTATTTTATCTCGTATTGCCTATTTATTCCTGTCGCAACTCACATGTATATATCTATATATGCATGCTTTACTTTCGTATTACCTTATATGTACGTTTGATGTAATATGGCTGGGAGAACCCGGAGTTACTCCCCACTGACTGTGGCATTCATGTTTTTCATGGATGAACAGGTTGCTTGCTATGGATGACTTTTTGGATGTGACATTTTGGGGTTCGGGTGTGAGCTAGCGGGCGTTGTCCCTGGAAGTTCACCTCTAGACGATAGTAGCTAGTTTTTGTTAAACACTTGTTCTTTGCTAACATTTGAAGAGACCCCGTCTCTTTGTTGTATTTCCGCGTTTAGTTTGTAATATTTGACACTCCTCGTTTTATTTACAATGCATGTTTAAAAGTTTTTAAAATACCGTATTTCAGCATATCTTTTCACATGCTTGTATGTTTTATCTTTCCGCATTCGCGAGGGTTGTCACGATGTAGGCTTGATGGATAATTTATTAGCATAAGTCGAAGACACAAAAGACATTGAAGCACCGATATCAAATAGAATAAGACACGGTTGCTCTAAGATTGAGAACATACCCGTAATGATCTCGGGATGAGCATCGGCTTTGGCACGACTCATGACAAAGATGGAACCTTTAGGCTTAGCAGGAGGAGGGGGCAACATTCGATCGGGGCAATCGTCATAACGATGACCACCCTTTTGGCAAAAGAAGCACACATATGGTCGGTTGGTACAAGATCTACCGGGGTGTAGAGGAAGTCTACAACGGTTACATTGACTACCTTGAGCTTGAGCTTGAGGAGTATAAGGCCTATGAGCCACATTTGAAGTAGCTCTAGGAATAAAAGGAGTAGGATTTCTTGCATTTGCATTGGAAGGAGGATTGAATCTCCTCTTGTTAGCATAAGAATTAGAAGGAGACGGAATAAACGGTCTCTTCCCATAAACATTTGGCCTAGGAACATAAGAAGGAGAGGGATTATTCATCAAGGCTTCATCTCTAATAGCCTTCATAGAATTCTCGGCCCACAAGGCATCATCATAAAGATCCCCAAAGGAATTTGTATTCCTTCTTACTTTACTTTGAAGAACGGCACTCAGCTTGTTACGGTAATAGAACGCTCGGTCCTCATCATCTCGGATAAGTCTTGGAGCAAAATGAGCAAGCTTACTGAACTCCGTAGTGAAGTCCTGAGCTAACAAATTGCCTTGTTTAAAGTCAATGAACCGCTTAAGCGTTTGTTGCTTAAGCTCTTTAGGATAGAATCTACCCTCCACAAGAGCTTTGAAGTAAGCCCAGTTGAAGTCTTCTTCAAGAACAGCGGTGGCACTTGTGATAGCCCACCAGTTATCAGCTTCCCTAACAAGGAAGTGCTTTGCTATCGTCACCTTGTCCTCCTCTCGGACTTGGTATAGATCGAACAGCTTCTCCATCTCACGGAACCAATCGGATAGCTCCGTAGGGTCCGGTTCTCCACCATATGGTACGATCTTACTTCTTGCTATTTGTCCAGCTACCCATGCGTAGCCACCTTGATGGTTGTCTTCCCTTCTAGAGGGAACTTGGTTGGCATTAGCTAAAGCTGCATCTTGCTGATTTTTCAGCACTTGAGTGAGAGCTTCCATCATAACGTTCTCAGCTAATCGTGGTCAAACCATCTTCATAAGAAACAAAAACAAATTAAGTTACTCCTATCAATTAGCATGAACAAATAGACTACCAAGTAAAGTCCTTAACTTCTACCCAACTCTCATTTATTATTTCAAGGTCAAGTAGTTTAAGTTAGGGTTCACGTGTGTGCGTCGGGAGCGATAAAAAGCTCTGATACCAACTGTGACAACCCTCGCGAATGCGGAAATATAAAACATACAAGCATGTGAATTAATTTGCGGAAATACGGTATTTTAAAAACTTTTATACATGCAAGGTAGAAAATACGAGGAGTGTCAAAACATTACAAACTAAGTACGGAAAACAACAAAGAGACGGAGTCTCTCAAAATGTTAGCAAAGAACAAGTGTTTAGCAAACTAGCTAATTAACGACTAGAGGTGAATCTTCCAGGGACAACGCCCGCTAGCTCACACCCGAACCCAAAATAGCATAAGCAAAAAGCCATCCATGCAAGCAACCTGTTCATCCATGAAAAACATGAACGCCACAATCAGTGAGGAGTAACTCCGGGTTCTCCCAGCCATATCACATTAAACGTACATAAAAGGAAATACAAAAGAGATGCATGCATATATAGATATACATGTGAAATACGATAAAGATAGATACGCAATTCGATGTTTAAATGATAAGAGCATAAGAGTTACAAGTCCGAATCCATCAAGTTATACAAAGACTCAGGGAAGACACTCTTAGGAAACCGAATACGCTCACTAGGGCTTGCATCTCACTGTTAGCGGTATAAGTTTGATAAGATTGAGACTCGACAAACAAACCATGCCAAGTCATGCATCGATCACGAATAAACAATCATGGAATCGACAAACAAACCGTGCCAAGTCATGCAATGATCAGGAATACAATCATGTAATCACGCATCCAAGCACAACGACACAAAGACGACATCTCTCACGGTAAATGAAACGCACTAGCACCATGTTCATGGCAAGTATGATTAAAAGGCATCCACGGGATATAACATTTCCCTGAACGCATACACGATGCTACATTTCGTATATGTAGACTAATTTCCTCCTGGTAGGAACGATAATAAAACGGCTCCTAATCTAAACCTGGCAAGATTCTCGGAATCACATTTTCCGATTCGACATGCGATAACATTTCGCATCCAAGACTCGGTCAATAATAGACGCCGAGTACCCCAAATTCGGTCGACATTCACGAAAGAGGCGGAAAAGAGCTCAAGCCTCATAACAAGCGGTACGCTACATGCAAATAACACCACCTCGCAAGTACACAACATTTGACGGCCGGGTCGATCAACGCATAGCGTTCAACTCCCAACAACGTCGTCGTATGCCCACTAACACATGAAATTAAGCAGTAGGATACCTCCCCGTTCCGACATTCCAGACTTACGAACGTGAAGGTAGCCAAGGGAATGAGAGTACAAAGCACAAGACAAAATAGTGCTCAAACCGTATCATTTGTAAAAACTGACTCAAAGTGGGACATAGCAAAAACCATCACAAAAAATGTGATACAAGCGAATAAAATATCATATATCCAAAACATTCATATTATAAGTCACTACGTAAAATTATACGATAAACGAATCATGCGAAATATTATAAATTACGAGTTTTAGAAATCATAGGAAAAATATACAGCCGTAGTGCCGACCGGTCAGTGGACCGGCGGCCGGTACCCCGGCTCGCGCATCAAGCCAAAATCCAAAAATCATAGAAAACAGAGCAGTGTGCTCTAGGCCGGTCTGGAGGCCAGCGGCCGGTGCCCCAGCTAGGAGCACCTCTATACAAAAATCAAAGTTCATTCTGATGTATTCCCAGCCGGTCAAGGGACCGGCGGCCGGTCACCCGGCTGGGAACACAACTCCACCCGAGAACAACAACATTCATTCTATCATTTCCAATTCTCATAATTCACTTCTAATAATTATCAAGAATCAATATTCATCATCAACAATCATCAACTAACAACAATCATCATCAATAACATGAATCCTAAGCTTTCTAATCGTATTCTAAATACGAATTCTAGCATATAAAGCATGTAAAACACGTAAATGATATCGAGTAACCCTTCACCGTTACCTTATTGCTTCTTCACTACTCGTCAAGGTCCTCTTCTATTAGGAAATAGTCTTTGTTGGGATCTTGAAGGTCACCACCTACAAAATAGTTAATAAAAGATGAATTTACTTCACCTTTAGAAAGACGGAAAGTTTGAAAAGCGAGAAACACGGTAATTTTATTATCAATACGGATAGAGGAAGGTAAGGGAGAAAGAATAAGACGAACTTACGAGAATTTGAGCAAGAAACGATCGAGATATGATGATTCAAAGATGGATCAAAATGGAGGCAAGGGTTTTGATGGTTTCTTAAGGATGAAGTAAGTGTTGTGTTGAATGAATGAAAAATAGGTTAAGGAAGGAGTATGAGTTGTGTAAGGAAAAAGTCAACCAAAGTCAATGACGGCTTAAGACGGGATTCACATGGAATCTCGCGGAAATTCCAAAAACGAACTCGGAAATTCTAAATTCGACTCGGAAATATTAATTTCTAAATTAAAACTTAAATTCGCTGAAAAGTATCCGTAAAATATTTTCACTATAAAAATAGGGTACATTTCCGGGTGTTACAATGTTCCTTGTAAGAGTCTTTGGTTGCTTCTTTTTCTCTAGATGTTTTTCCAATCCTTGCTTCCAACCTTGAGAAAGCTTTGTCGTTTGCCCTTGTTGTTTCAACAACTCTTTCTTCTATTTTCCCTTGAGCTTTTATCAATGTCATGATCAAAGCTTCGAGACGGGATGTCTCCTCATGTGTAGGGACTTTGGTTGGTTTGGCTAGTGTTGGATTATTGCAAAGTTCATGGGGTAACCTAAAGATGGGCTCCTTACTCTTTCCATTCCCAAGAGGATGATCACAAGGTTTGTCACTAATCATGTCAATTGTGACAATCAATGGTTCTTCACTCCCTTGGGTGGTTTGGCTAGACCTCGATGGGGTCAATTCTTCTACTCTCTTTTGGAGAAATAAAATGGTTGATTTGAGTGAGTTTAAGCTAGAAAAGAAGTATGAGTACATATTATGTTGGGCTTGGATTACTTCTCTTAACTTGACATCTACTTTTGCTAACAATTGATCATTTTGAAAGGATGAGTGTGGAATTGTATGAGGTGTATTAGTGGGTTGAGTTTGGCGAATTTGTGGGTGAAAGGGGTTAAATGGTTTGAGTTTGTTCCCACATCGTTGAGGTACATGCCCTATTCCACCACAAAGTTCACAAGGTGTTGTTAGTGAGGTAAATGGGTTTAAAACTTTTGGGCGATATAAAGTGCATTTTGGGGTGGTTTCGTTTGATTGAACGGGACAAGCTAAGGAAATGGTAGTGTCAACATCATTCGAAGTTTCCACTTGGCTTTTTTTTTGCTCTTCCCCATTATTTTGTGAACCTTCCCCACTTTCTTTTTGTGAATTAATTGATAGGTTTGACATAGTGGTTTTAAACCTACAGTGAAAAGCGATGACAATCTCTTCCCACTCCATTGGCCTTGTGGCATCCCTTAAACGACGGGTGAACCACCATTTAGCTTCTCCCTTTAGAGATAAAGGAAAGAGAGTTTCTCTAATTTGGTTTTGGGTGATTTCCTCCCTCATAAAGGTTTGACACAATTCACAAAAGGTTTGGATATGGTGTGACGGGTTTTCATTTGGTTTACCACTAAATTGGTTACCCTCAATGAGAGTAATCAAAGTCATATGGACCCTTAGGATCCCACAAGCAAGTTCAAAAACCCGGTACCTTGGATGCTCCCTTGTTAACACCATTTTTGTCAACCTACAAGAAAACACAAAAAAGAAAGTTAGTAACGATTTAGGTACGGTTGCACCTAAAAATGGTAGAATTTGTAAACAAAAATCAACAATACATAGATAAACAAAACCGTGCTCCCCGGCAACGGCGCCAAAATTTGACCATGCTTGTCGTGAGCCCGATACAAAAATAATTACCAACACTTAGGCTAACAACATAAGGAATGTATTAGGGAAGTAGGGTGTCGATCCTCAGGGAGTACGTGTTAACTATGAATTCCTATGGAGTGATTTTCATTTAAGTCCGAGTCATTTGAGGTGGTTGTCTAAACTATTAACATAAAAAAAATGACAAGTATGTAAATGACGATATGTAAATGACAAGTATGTAAATGAAGATATGTAAGACTTGAAGCAGACAACTTACCCGATCGGGTTGTCACGATTCCGATCGGGGAAATGTACTGATCCAAATGACTATAATTAAAATGACAAGTATTGAAAAATCTATCTAACTAAACTAATAAACTAGCTAATAAAAATATAGTAAACTATCTAAGAACGATAATAAAATTACGGTAAAGTAAACTAACTAAACAACAATAAAATACACTCTCTAAAACGGTAAAATAAACTATCTAATCAAATTGATATAGTGAAAGAGAAATACATGCAAAACGATTTAAAAGTTTTATTGATACCAACATCAGAATTACTACGATTGTCTAAGCCTTGTAGCGGTATATTCCTCTCGGATTCGTACCGACTTTTTAGTGGGTCCTAATGTCCTCTCAGCATGATTAGGTCACTAAACCTCTATTGGTAGTTCTAATTCCCATCCCAACTCTCGTTACAAAGACGGAAATTGACTAATACAAACAATTGTTCATGGCCACTAAACAAAGTTATAGAATTTGGCACAACCAAAGGAAGAAACAAACTAGATGGTTCAATTGGTATCTACTCTTATTTTAATTCATTTTAACTAGTAAATCATTTCAATATTACAATTCTATTTATTATATTTACACAATGATAACCTTACAATGATATATCTAATTTATGTGATTAAGTAAATTAATAAGAAAAAGATGTAGGAAATTAAACTATGAAATATAAATACTAAAGTGATTAAGGTGATTATACTAGTAATGATTCTAATGATGAATTTCATGACCATATGTTTAGGCAAAATATAATATGACATGTTAAACAATATTTCAGTTTTGATTAGATTAATTTTAGATGAGTTTCCTAACAACAATAATATGAAAACAATACTAATTAGATCAAAGTTCATGATGATAAAAACTGCATAAGTGAAGGATAGAAAATTACCGAAATTGGAATGCAAATTATGTAGGAAATAAAGTAAAGAACAATTATCCAACCCAATAACAAAAGCTTATAAAAACAGTAGAGAAGTACTTAAAATTGCATAAACTATAATCTAAAACTTGTATGAAAGAAGTAAACTATGAAGTGTGTTATTGTATGAAAAGTATGCTAATTGTGTAAGAAGTTGTGTGTAAGGTGATGTCTCAATTGTGTTGTGTGCTTAGGTTTATATAGGGCTGCAAGCTGATGCATTTCTCGTCCAAATTCACACCCTAGACAAAGCCTTAAAGCACCCATTAAAACTTGGTAGAAGAAGAGCCAAGAGACGTCTCAGCAGCAAACATACCCGATCGGGTAAGTGGAAATCCGATCGGGTAAGTGTCCCAGATGGATTTTTCCGTCTCTTCCAATTTCATCTTTGGGCACGGAATTCTATGCCTTGGTCTTGATCAATGCAATACGTAATTGGGCTTGTGCTAGTTTTCCTTTGACTTGGGTTGATGTTTCCTTTTGAAGTTCAAAGTCAAAGTCCAAGATAAGTCTACTTGAGGAAGGATGTAGCGGAATCGTAATCAAATCGTGAAATGGCTATCACCGGTTCCTCGTAAACTCGTATTCTAGTGCCTTTGCTCCATAAAGTAGGAAAATATACCAAAACCGCTTCATTTCCTATAAAACGAGACAAAACACGCAAAACAACTAGAATAGCAATATTAGCTCGTTAATCACTTAACAAAGTGCATAAATCGTATGGAAATCGAGCTAAAACGGGGGATAAATTAGTACAAAATATCACTTATCACGCAGCACATGTTGCATTACTTCTTGAGCCGTCTTCTACCATATATAAAAGATATCCGCGTTTAGTTTTAGGAATTGCGGTAGATCTCGAATACTCTTCAATAAAATACGGATATATTTTACCAAAAAAAAGATAAGTTTTGAAATATTAAAATACCCGGAAGATTCTCAAGCGTTCAATCACGGTTTTAAAAGACGGTTTATAGAAAATGCAGTTGTTTTTTGTTCCGGACTCCAAAATGACTCTAATGACTGTCTAAACGACCATATTGCACGTAGATGACGACCAAGGGGTAGACACAAGTATTTGAGCTATCACTTGACAACGAATTTATGAACTTTCATAAATTGTTTCGCATACCAAACATGCGGCCCAATTGTCATAGGCTGGTTGGCGGAAGGTGCACATTCGAGGTATCTACAGTGCCCCCACGTTGACTGAGGCTTGGACAAGGTAAAAGTCAAAGTATAGCAATCAGGTAAATCAAAGATTACACCTGACGGCTATGGCGTTGCGAGGCGGTTCAAGGGGTATGAACCAAAGACCTGTCGTCAGGAACATTTTAAAGTCTGTCGACTGTCGGGAGGGTCGTTTAAAGTCCGTTAGACTACGTACGAAAGCTCGCCAGCCATACGAAGGAGTCATACCTGAGCATCTTCTTACTTGGAATGAGGTTGCGGTGTGAGCCTCGCCAGCCGTTGAAAGGGCATATGATCGGGCCTGTCGCAAGCCGTGGTCAAAGATAATTACCCAGACTAGGCTAATAACAAATTAATGTAATTAGGGAAGTAGAGGTCGATCCTCAGGGAGATGGTGTTTCCTATAGAATGTGAAATGCCTTGCAATTGGGTCTTATCTAACGAGTATCTGGGTTTTGGGGTTTTGATTTCTAAACTAATAAAAAGCATAAATGAAAGCAAAATAAAAGCAATTCAAAATGAAAACAATAAAGTAAGTGATGAATTAACAATGATGAAAAGAATCTAGGGAAGTAGGTTCACACATGTAGATTAACATATTGATGAAATTAGATTTAGAACATGCTAATAATTCATTGTGAGTTCGTAAGAATGATGTGTTCATTACAATCATAGATCAGATGGTCTAGCAGGCTTTTATGCAATTTACTAGGTCTTAATCTACCATGTCATGCTTTGTCTATTCAATTCACGTATCTCTACCTTGGAAAAGAATTCCATTTTAGTCAATGATTTTGATCACGAATCGTTAACTATCGTTATAGTCCAAACATGCATAGACACAATGTTTTAAAGGCACAATTTCGTTTATCCAATTATCATCTTTTAATCAACCTACATGGCTACCCTACACCCTAGAAAAACGACTACTCACTCATGGTGATATTTATATCTAAGATGATGTTAATAATAAAAACTAGGATAGACATGTTTATTTGATTTTGACAATATTTTAAGACACTTTATATGGCGATAATAACGACGCTAAATTGACGATCTAAGGAAATGAAATGATTACAACGATATTGAAATTGAATCTTAAATAACATGTAAAGAAAATAACAATCAAATAAGAAATATAAAGACTTTAAACAAAAGATAAAATAGGAATACCTAGATGACGATCAATATAAACAACCGTAATAGAAATTCCTTGCATAGAATAGTCGTTCCACAAATTACAATACTTGAACCAAATAAAGTAGATTACAAAGATGGGATTTTTATTGATCTAGGCTAAGGATTTGATGTAGAAAAGGCAGAAATAAACTAAGAAACTAAAGATGAAAAAGAGGAAGAAAATGAGAGAAGAGAGGCTAGGTTTCTCTCCTCCTAATCTAGGGTTTTATGTAAAGAGAGAAGTGTTTCTAATTGTGTGAAGTTGTTATTGAGATGTGGTGGCTGAGACATCCTTTTATAGCAGTAGGGTTTCGTGGGGAAGGGGTCATGCATTGAACATATAGGAAAAAATAAAGAAAGTCGAAGCAAAAGCTCGGATCAGCAAGGATACCCGATCGGGTACACCACTTACCCGATCGGGTATGCAGTGATCTTGGTCAATTGACTTTCGTTTCATCTTCTTTGGCCTATGGCTTGACTTCCATTATCCCCCTTGACCTCTTGAGTCGGGTTTGTTGATAGGGTTTGATGTAAATGATGATTCCTTCGCCTAACTGATCGATTTTCCGACAACTGCGAAATCGTCTTTGCTTCTTCTCTCTTTTGAATCAGTGAACCTTCTTGAAATGCCTCTGACTTGGTCAAGCTTGCTTCTTCAAATTGTTGGGTTCTAGGCAA
This sequence comes from Heliosperma pusillum, assembly GCA_022085475.1. Lineage (NCBI taxonomy): Eukaryota > Viridiplantae > Streptophyta > Magnoliopsida > Caryophyllales > Caryophyllaceae > Heliosperma > Heliosperma pusillum. The sequence continues at coordinate 58,081 of JAIUZE010071189.1, read as the reverse complement.
ATGCTCGGGAATATAGAAAAAGGGCGTAGGAACGTCACTTTCCCTACAAAACAGGTTAGAACATAGGAATTCGCCTAGAAGATGATATTAGCTCATAAAGTGGCTTAACAAAGCACAAATGACATACAAAACCTAGCTAAATTGGGGGTTAAAATCATACAAATATTCACTTATCAAACTCCCCCAAGCTAAACCCTTGCTTGTCCTTAAGCAAACATAACAAACAATACCAGGAGAAGGGTTGCAAGCAATGACTACTACACCATCGAGAAACAAATCTCAACGTAAAACTTTGGAAACATAATGAATCATAACCCAAAACAACGTGGGCAAGAATGATACATTAACATGGCTGAGATTTACATAACGGTGCAGCACAAAGAATTTCACTACAGAATTTTCGGCTCTTGCATGATCTTTTTGACAAATGGACTCTCACGGCACACTCGAACACTCATGTATGCAAAAGGTGATTTCTTTATGTGTAAATGTTTTTGAGACACTCACCTATCTACGACTTATGAAAATGTGTCCGCGGTCTAATATGGTAAACAATTCAAAACACAAGTCGATGATCACAATGCCCATAGAAAAGAAGCCATAAATATGAAGAAGGCTTTGGGAAATGGGTGAAAGGTGGACAAACAATTATGGTTACTGTGAAGTTATAAACGAGCTAGCAACTAACCAATGATAAATGGATACTCAATCCAAACTTTCGATTAATTCCCAAAAGGCTAATAACGAAGCCACAAGGAACGGATTGGCTTATTACACACGAAACACAAGAGTGAACTCCTTCTAAACATTGAATTGACATTTTGAGGAGATACTCACAACTTCTTCTTTTATTTATTTTTCTTTCTTTTTCCCTTTTTTTTGTCTTTTTCAATTTTTCAAATTTTTTTTTTTTTCTTTTCTGAACATAACATCACTTTTTGAACATTTTGGTTCTTCCAAATCCACTTTGACATAAAAGAACAAATCTTCTCAAAAGAGCACCCATACACCATAGTCTAGCTACTAACTAAACAAGGTAAGCAGTTTTTATGTGTAGCTTTTGTGAAACATTTGTATAAAGGGACTAATTTTGAGGGGTAATTCAAAGTGAAAAAGGCTTCAAATCTTAGTGAATCATGAATGCAATGCTTATAGGAATGAAATGACAACCATACTTTTGCGTTTTGACATGACACACATCACAAGGAGAACTACACACACCTAGATGAGACTGGGTATAGATGTACCAGCCTGAGGAGGTTCTACCTTACAATATATGTAACTTGCCAAATGTCAAGATCAAGCGTACTCGTCTATAGATTCATTCCATGCCTACTATGTACAAGACTTCCCCATGTATGCACAACTAAATGAATATTGAATCATTATCTTTTGAAAGCTCTAATTTTGGGAAATGTAACATGATAGCATAGTAAACAAGCAAGCAAAGCATGAAAAGCATTCAATTATGTTCAAAATTTTAAATTTGTCTCTTATTCAAAAATTTGAAAAATATAAACAATTAAAATGCAAAATGGGAAAATGCAATCCCTCCCCCAAGCTAAACATCACATTGTCCTCAATGTGAGCACAAAGACGAAATATGCAACGAGATGCTCAATGGAAAGAAGGGTAAAAAGGGAAAAAAATGAAAGGAGAGTGAAGCTTACTAGTCAGCGCGGACTCCCCCATGCTAGTCTTTTGGACTTGACAAGGAAGGTCTTTATAGATTCTTAAAAAACTCTTTCATCTGCAAAATAAATCCTAACAAAACAACGAAAAAAGGAATGCAAAAATAAAAAATGCAAAAAGGAAAGGAAACACGGGTTGCCTCCCGAGAAGCGCTGGTTTAACGTCTCGCTCGACGAATTCTTGTATGAAATCATTTGGTTGGGGATTGACGCTCTATATAGACAATATCTAAACATCCGATAATGGAATTGCTATAGTAGAGTTTCAATCGGTGTCCATTGACCTTGAATTTTTCACCATTACTAGTCATTATTTCCACATAACCGTATTTGCTTACATATGTGACAGTGAATGGTCCAGACCATCTTGATCGAAGTTTTCCCAGAAAAATTTTCACACGGGAGTTGAAGAGAAGTACTTGGTCAACGACATTGAATTCTTTTCTGATTATCCTCTTGTCGTGCCAACGCTTCGTTTTCTCTTTATAGATCCTAGAATTCTCGTAAGCTTGCAAAAGAAATTCTTCTAGTTCATTGAGTTGCAAAAGCAGTCTATCAACGCTAAGCTTAGTGTCTAAGTTGAGTTCTTTGATAGCTGAGTGAGCTTTGTACTCTAACTCAACGGGAAGATGACAGGCCTTTCCATAAACCAACCGATAGAGGGATGTTCCAATCGGGGTTTTCAAAACTGTGCGATAAGCCCATAAGGTGTCATCGAGCTTATTACTCCAATCTGTTCTAGATTTCGAGACTACTTTTTGAAGAATTGTTTTTAGCTCTCTGTTCGAAACTTCTACTTGACCGCTGGTCTGAAGGTGGTAGGCTAATCCTTGTCTGTGATACACACCATACTTGGCAAGCAGAGTGTCTAACTGCTTTTCACCGAAATGAGTTCCTCGATTACTTATCACGGCTCTGGGTACACCAAAACGCGGAAAGATAATCTTTTTAAATAGTCGTATCACAGCTCTAGCATCATTGGTGGGGGTGGCAATTGCTTCTATCCACTTTGAAACATAGTCGAAAGCGACTAAAATGTAACGATTTCCATTTGAAGAAGGGAATGGTCCTTGATAGTCAATACCCCAGACATCGAATATCTCGACTTCTAATATGCCATTTTGATGCATTTCATGTCTTTTGGATATTTGACCCATTCGTTGACAAGCATCACAAGCCATAACAAAGTCTCTTGAATCTTTAAACATCGAGGGCCAGAAAAACCCTGATTGCAAGACTTTGGCTACGGTCTTGGACGGACCACGATGACCACCATAAGCAGATGAGTGGCATCCTTCTAAAATTCCTTTTACTTCCCACTGGGGGATACAACGTCTATACAGACCATCTGAGCACTGTTTGAAAAGATAGGGGTCATCCCAAATAAAGAATTTTGCATCATGCAAAAATCGCTTTCTTTGGTTATAAGAAAGGTCAGAGGGTAGCTGGCGACTGACAAGGAAGTTGGCAATATCAGCATACCAAGGAGAAGAGTCCGCAATTGCCATTAAAGAATCATCAGCGAACGAATCATTAATTGGCGTTGGTAATCCTATTTCAGCTACTCTTATCCTTGAGAGGTGGTCAGCGACTACATTCTCTGCTCCTTTCTTATCCCGGATCTCTAAATCAAACTCTTGAAGGAGTAAGATCCATAGGATAAGTCTAGGTTTTGCCTCTTTCTTTGAAAGCAGATATTTCAAGGCAGTATGGTCAGTGTAGACAATAACTTCTGATCCTATTAGGTATGAGCGAAATTTGTCTAAGGCATAGACAATGGCGAGAAGTTCTTTCTCAGTGGTGGCATAGTTGATTTGGGCAGGATCTAGGGTTTTACTAGCATAGTAAATCGCATGAAGAAACTTTTCCTTTCTTTGCCCTAAAACAACTCCTACGGCATAATCACTCACATCGCACATCAGTTCAAAGGGCAGATTCCAATCAGGCGACTGGATTATAGGTGCGGTGATCAAAGCACGTTTGATTTTGTTGAATGCCTCAAGGCATTCCTTTGTGAAATTGAAAGGTGCATCCTTGAAAAGGAGCTCAGTCAGGGCTTGGCTATCTTTGAAAAATCTTTTATAAATCGTCGGTAGAAATTGGCGTGGCCAAGGAAACTCTTGATTCCTTTTACATTAGAAGGGGCTGGCAGCTGTTCAATAACTTGGATCTTAGCTCGATCCACTTCTATACCTCTTTCTAAAACGATGTGACCTAAAACTACACCTTCGTTCACCATGAAGTGACACTTTTCCCAGTTGAGAACAAGGTCGACTTCTTCACAGCGTTTTAGAACTCTGGATAGATTTGTCAAACAATGATCAAAGGAAATGCCATAGACGCTAAAGTCGTCCATAAATACTTCCATTATAGATTCAACAAAATCTGAGAAGATACTGGTCATGCAACGCTAGAAAGTGGCAGGTGCATTACACAAGCCAAATGGCATTCTGCGATAAGCGAAAGTACCATAGGGACAGGTGAAGGTGGTTTTCTCTTGGTCCTCAGGGTGGATAGGTATTTGGAAAAATCCTGAGTAACCATCTAGATAACAAAAATACTTGTGACAAGTTAACCTCTCTAGCATTTGGTCAATGAAGGGTAGAGGATAGTGATCTTTCCTAGTTGATTGATTCAGCTTTCTGTAGTCAATACACATACGCCATCCCCTCACAATCCATGTGGGGATGAGCTCATTCTTCTCGTTTTTGACTACTGTTGTTCCTCCTTTCTTGGGAACAACTTGAACAGGGCTAACCCATTTAGAGTCAGAGATTGCATAGATTATGCCAGCATCTAGCAATTTCATAACTTCAGTTTTAACTACTTCCTGCATGTTGGGATTAAGATAGCGTTGACCTTGAACACAAGGTTTTTGGCCTTCTTCTAAATTAATTTTATGCATGCAGAAGTCTGGGCTTATGCCTGTTAAATCTTCGAGTTTGTAACCTATTGCCTTTCTATGCTTTTTCAAGACAGTCAATAGTGAGGTTAACTGATTTTCATCTAGGAGAGCACTCACTATGACTGGGCAATACTAAGATTCATCTAAACAAGCATATTTTAGATTCGAGGGAAGAGGTTTTAGTTCAGGTTTTTGTACTTCTGCCTTGGCAGGAGTATCAATTGAGCTTATGAACTTTTTAATTTCTTCTGGCGGTATCTCTTCTCCGGTCAGGTCCTTTTCCAGCTCACTGATCTCGAAATTGTCATTCTCAGAGATATCCTCCAACAACAAGATTGCTTCTAAAGGATCCTCGATTATTGATGGATACAGAGACTCATCAACAATGGAGTCGAAAATATCAATGAAACAGCAAGACTCCTCTAGCATGGGGCTTTTCATTGCACTGTTCAAGTTATAGGTGACTTTATCATCACCTACTTCTAGTGTCAATTTTCCATTCTTAACATCGATTACTGCTCCGGCAGTGTGTAAAAATGGCCTTCCTAAAATAATAGGGATTTGAGAATCTTCAACCATATCTAGCACGATGAAATCGACGGGAATGAAAAACCTTCCTACTTTGACAAGCACATCTTCTAAAACTCCCATAGGTGTGGGAAATAACAGTTTATTTCCCCTATAAATTAAGGATTATAACAAAATTATAGAATATGAATTGCGAGTCATAAATATGAAAACGATATAAAATTTAGAGAAAACGAATTAAACCTTTGGTCCTAGCAAAATTCGGCCTAAGAACAGATATCAAAGCAGATATCCTTCTAATCGTCTCACCCAAGATTGTATGAGATATGCCCTTCTCCTTTGCTAGAAAGAGAATCAAAAGTTACTGATCACTTTTAGTTTTTGTGTTTTTGTGTGTGATGGAGGCGCCAGTGAGAATAGAATTAGGTTTAGAATTTTCTCCTGCTTCCCTTGTCTACTCCTCACGGCTCCCCTAGGGTTTTAATGAGGAGATTTGTCTCCTCAAAACAACTACCCATGGACCGAAAATTCCAGATTTAATCTGGACTGTTTTCCGGTTAAATTCGCTTTAATATATAATGTGTATTATTAATGTATCGTATAATATATACGTTAATTATAATTATCCGTATAATTATAATTTGCTAATTCAATATAACATTTTATATTCAATTACGAATTAGCCTTTTAATTCGCACAAGCTTACATTATATTTATGCTAATTAAATACAACAGTTTATATTTAATTACGAATTACTTTTTAATTCGTCTCAGCTCATATTATTTAATCGTTATTAAATAATCGTCTCATCATCACATTGACTAACCTTTTAGTCAAATACACTGACTAACCTTTTAGTCATATAATAGGGCATCAATATGATTATTTTCTCAAATAATCACATCTCTCAAAACACATCCTTTAGGTGTGACTTTTAGGGACCAGTTGATCACCGCCATCTGTATGACAATAACGTCAAACTTATCTAGCAAGCCAACCGTTATTGATAAACGTTAATCAACTGATTATTATACAAAGTATACCCGGTGAACCTACAGAGATTTATTTATGTTATTGCACTAACTGTGGAGGACACTGGCTCCAACAATCTCCCACTTGTCCGTACAAGTGTATGTGCGATAACCGATTCTCATATCCATTATAAATTTCTCCCACTCAATGTAAACCAATTTGCAAAGTCCGTATTCACAAAGGTCGTAGTTTACAAGTGATCAGTATCAAGAGTGGTTTCCCCGACTAGAGAGTAACTTCACTGATAAACGAATCTTCATTCGAGCATGGCCATGCATTTCAGTTACAGCTCCTCGAGTGGCCCTGAGAAATATCATATCCTGATAAAGGTTAGATATATTCTTCAACTCGAATCTTGCAGATACAAGCGCAGTATGAAATGACCCAGTGAAAATCTACTTAGCCTCCTGTTACGGTCGACCATGAGAAAGAAACCAAAGTCACCTCAAAAACTTTTTGCCTTATCTCAAGAAACATCGACAGTCAAAAAATTTCGACTCTTAGGAACACTATGGATGTCCTAGCTTACGACCCGTCACTTAATGCTCTGAAACATTATAGGACTCCATAATGTCCGTCCACAAATGTCCTGCGCAGTATCATTATAACTCGCATCTGTGATCGATCAGTCAACAGTTTGACTTATGGCTCGTTGAACCCACCATCAATCGACGTCACAAAATCATTGCCAGAGTTATCAGCTCATGTAGGCAATTACGGACCCAAAACAAATATAATGTAATTCAGTTCACTTTGTGGTGTTCAATGTTGTCAGTACAACCCACATGAAAAAACAAAATATAAAACAAAACGATGATTTCATAGATAGTTTTATGAAAAAGATACAGGTGTCTAATCCATATAAAACAACTAATACAACTCAGGAACACGTTTGATTCCCATGGAAATAATGTGCCCTTCATGCTTATCATATCTTAACGGTTTAGTGAGAGGATCTGCAACGTTATCATCCGTAGCAATCTTTTCTATCACTATCTCCCTTTGCTCCACGTAATCTCGGATCATGTGAGCCTTCCGTTGTACATGCCTAGACTTGTTGCTGGACTTAGGCTCCTTAGCCTGGAAGATGGCACCACTATTATCACAATAGATGGGATCGTGTCATCCGAACTAGGAACCTACAGTTAGTCCCCGTAAGACGACGCATCCATATAGCTTCCTTCGCAGCCTCTGAAGCAGCATAGTACTCGGACTCAGTCGTAGAATCTGCTATAACACTTTGTTTGGAGCTTTTCCAGCTGACCGCAGCGCCATTAAGAGTAAAAACGTATCCAGACTGAGATTTCGAGTCATCTCGATCCGTTTGGAAGCTAGCATCTGCGTAACCGATTGCGCATAGCTCAGTGTCACCTCCATAAGTCAATACCCAATCCTTAGTCCTCCGTAGGTACTTAAGGATATTCTTAACAGCCATCCAGTGTGTTTCACCTAGATTGCCTTGGTACCGACTCGTAATACTCAATGCATATGCCATGTCTGGACGTGTACATATCATGACATACATAATCGATCCTATAGCTGATGCATAAGGAACCCGACTCATGCGCTCGACCTCTTTCGATGTCTTTGGTGCCTGAGTTTTACTCAACTGCATCCCAGAAATCATTGGAAGGTTCCCCTTCTTGGAGTTGGTCATGTTGAACCTCTCAAGAATCTTATCTATATAAGACTCCTGACTGAGGAATAACATCCGTCGTGATCTATCTCTGTAGATACGGATCCCCAAAATTCTTTGTGCTTCACCTAGATCTTTCATCTGGAAATGGTACTTTAACCAAACTTTTACCGAAGTTAAGAGAGGTATGTCATTCCCAATCAAGAGTATGTCATCAACATACAATATTAGGAAGACAATCTTGCTCCCACTCGACTTGATATATAAGCATGGATCCTCGACCGATCGAGTAAATCCATTCTCTTTTATCACCTGGTCAAAACGATGATTCCAACTCTGAGAAGCTTGCTTAAGTCCATAAATGGAACGCTTAAGCTTGCATACCTTCTTAGGATTTTTAGGATCAATGAAACCTTCGGGTTGTACCATGTACAACTCCTCCTCCAAATAACCCTTTAAGAAGGCGGTTTTCCACATCATTTTGCATTTCAGAGTCAGTGAAAAGCGGCAATCGCCTAAGATATCCGAATGGAACGCACCTAACTCACTAACGGGTGCAAAATTTCATCATAGTGCATCTTTCACTTGCGTGAAACCCTTTGGCCACTAGTCGTGGCCTTGTATGTATCTGGTTGTCCCCCTACGGAATGCTTTATCTTGTAAAGCCATTTGCACTGAAGAGGCTGAACCTTATCAGGCAAATCAACCAGATCCCATACGTCGTTCTCATACATAGAGTCCATCTCGGATTGCATGGCTTCAAGCCATAGGTTAGAGTCGGAACAGGTCATGGCACCTTTATAGGTAGCGGGTTCGTTACTCTCTAGGAGTAAAACGTCATCTCTCCCATTCTCCTCGACCATACCAATGTATCTGTCTGGAGGAATGGAGACTCTACCCGACCTCCTGGGTTCCTCATGAATATTTACCGCAGCCGATGATGAAGGAACAGTTTCCTCCATTGGTTGCTCGGTTGTTGGTTCTTGAACCTCCGACAGATCGAAGGTTCTATCACTCGTCTTGTTCTCGAGAAATTCTTTCTCTAGAAGCTTCGCACTAGCCGCAACAAAAGCACGTTGTTCGGTAGGCGAATAAAAGTAATGACCAAACATCCCTTTTGGATAACCAATAAAATATGTCTTGACCGATCGTGGGCCGAGCTTATCGTCAGGTCTCCATTTGACATAAGCCTCGCAGCCCCAAACCCGAATAAAGGACAAGTTAGGGACCGTTCCCTTCCATAATTCATATGGAGTATTGTCTACAGCTTTAGACGGACTTCGGTTAAGTATTAGAGCAGCTGACAATAGAGCATATCCCCATAATGAGTCAGGCACAACCGTGTGACTCATCATGGATCGAACCATATCAAGCAATGTTCGATTTCTCCGTTCGGACACACCATTCAATTGTGTTGTTCCAGGTGGAGTTAACTGTAGTACTACACCACAGTCTTTAAGGTGTTGATCAAACTCATTCGAAAGATATTCGCCACCACGATCTGAACGTAGTGCTTTAATCTTTGTATCCAGCTGGTTTTCAACCTTATTCTGGAATTCCTTGAACTTGTCAAAAGACTCACTTTTATGCTTCATTAAGTAGACATAACCATATCTACTCAAATCGTCCTTGAAAGTGATAAAATATCTATAGCCATCTCTAGCGTTGATTGACATAGGTCCACACACATCAGTATGTATGAGTCCTAATAGGTCAGCAGCGCGCATTCCAACACCTTTGAAGGAAATTCGAGTCATTTTGCCTATGAGACATGATTCACACGTGCCAAAAGATTCATAGTCAAATGGGGAGATAGTCCCATTGTCAATGAGCTTTTTCACGCATTTTTCATTTATGTGTCCCATACGGCAATGCCTTATATAGGTTTGATCTTTGTCACCAACCTTTGCTTTCTTATTACTCACATGCATTATATCTGTGGTTTGATCTAAAACATATATTCCATTCATGGAAACTGCTTTACCATAAATCATATCGTTTAAAGAGAAAATACAGCTATTATCCTTTATTAAAAACTAAAAACCGTCCTTATCAAGTACGGAAACAGAAATAATGTTTTTCGACAAACTGGGTACATAGTAACAATTATTCAGCAATAACTCAAAACCACTAGGGAGTTGGATTACATATGTTCCCACTGAAACGGTAGCTACTCTTGCTCCATTCCCCACTCGCAGGTCCACATCACCCTTTGCGAGAGTTGTGATGCTTCTTAGGCCCTGCAAATGATTACACAGATGAGAACCACAACCAGTATCTAGTACCCAAGTTCCGAAACTTGCATGGTTAATCTCAATCATAGGAATAAAAGATGAGACCTCCACCAGAGAGACGCGGCCTGCTTTTATGTCCTCACGTACACAGGCAGGTTTTCCTCCTCCAATGCCCAAGCTTTTGGCACATGGTGGCACTCACTTTACCTTCATCATGCGCTCTGTTGTCTTTGCCTTGTGAGCTACCGCTAGTCTCACCAGGCCCACTCTTGCCTTGCCCTGGCTTTTTGAACTTCGGCTTCCCTACAGCTAGGTTGGCCTGAGCCTTGCCCTTACCTCTACCCTTGTTGCCAATCATGAGAACGTCCTGCTTCAAGCTCCCACTCAATATCAGATCACTCTTGGTCTGTACGAGAAGTGAGTGGAGCTGATGAAGACTTTTCTTCATATCATTCATATAGTAATTTGCCCTGAAAAGGGGAAAACCATCATGAAGTGAATGAAGCACTCGATCAATGATGATCTTCTCATCGATTTTGCAACCAAGAGCCTCCAGCTTCTCGACATTCTCGATCATAGCAAGAATGTGTGGGCTAACCGCTTGGCCCTTCTGGAGTTTCGCCTCAAAGAAGCGACAGGTATGCTCATAGCTAACGATCCCCGGAGCTTTCGAGAACTCGTTAGAGAGCATGGTGAAAATCTTGTTTGCACCTTGGGCAATGAATCGTCTTTGCAAATTGGATTCCATTGAAAAGATGAGTACGTTCTTTATCGCACCCGCCTCCATTACGAAATCACTATAAGCAAGTGATTCATTTGCTCCTGCATTGGGGCCTGGGTTTGGCGGTAGTGGCTCAGTCAAGTACTTGAGCTTACCGTAAGCAATGGCAGCATTCCGTAATGCCGCCTCCCAGTCCGCAAAGTTGGACCCGTTATTCTTCAGTCGCGTTGACTGATTCATAGTGTTCATGAACATCTTAAGCCAGGACTCACGTCCGAGCGTGGCACTTGGCATTGGGTCATCAGTATGGCCAGCCATTTATTATTTAGCAGTTATATCTGTATATTTGACTGTGAAAAAGAAAATAAATATGATAAGTTTCATCGTTTTAAATTTGAGTCTAAGGAAAAACTGTTTAATTCGATGACTCGTGCATTTATACAATTGACCTCCCTCAAGAATTATATAAATGATCCCAAGACTCAATTTCTGTAAATTGATAAGCCAACCTCTTGGCTAATTCTAGTTTTAGAATTCATGGTCGATAAATTTCTGTAAATTCTATCTTTAGTCCATCATAATCAAGAGATATTACTCGTACTATAATGTTGAGATAAAATAGGTCAACACTCACTACTTACCCAACGTAGAAGGGGTCATATTATGACTTCCGACGAAGAAGGGGTTCATAGTAGTTTTTCTTATAAAGACTAATCTCAATTTTCATTTTAGAGGAAGATCCCATCATCTTAAATTTAATTCATTTTAAGTGAACAAATTTCTAGCATTTCGTGAATGATTTAGACTAAGATGATGGCCCTATGAACGAGTGACATCTGTATGTCTATGATAAAAATTCAAACTATATGAATCATTTTTCATGCAATTTAGGTGGTTTGGTTTAGGCGGAATATGATGCAATAATTTAACATGTGAATGAAAAGCAAAAGAATGAAAAATACGTAAACTATTACAACGGTCCTAGTGTGGCTATCTACCAAAATGAACAATAAATACAAGTTTGGAATCCGTCCTAATGGACCCGAGAAGCTTGACTTTGTCTCATCTTGGTCCATGTAGCGGGAGTGAGCATCCAATCTCCATCTTTTGTCTTCTTTAATTACATTTTCAAAATTACAAAATAAACCTATTTACATTCTAATTCCAAAAACATAATTAAAAGAAATAAAAGGAGATTCGAGATCTCATAAATACATCCAAACCATGTTTCCATCATTACGAAAACATGATTAACTAAGGCCACACTGGGTATTACATTTTTAAACCACTATAAAAATACGTAAATAAAACCATTCAATTATTCGACAAAAATAAAATAAAATGCATCAACTATATAAATTAATTCTTCAAGACATAATTCTGTAATTATGTAGAGTAATTTATCCAAACCACCTTTTAAAAATGATTAAAATTATGTGATAATTATTTAATTAGTCACAAAATTCGAATCAACAATAATCCATATTATTGTATCAAACAACATTATTTTAAACCGCTTTAAAATAATTAGGTATCTAAACATGAGTGAACTTCTTCACAACAAACCAACAACAACAAAAACATTATCTTTATAATGTTAAAATTGAAATTAGCCGAAAAAAAAAAAACAATTTTTTTTTCACTGTTCACTGTTCACGCGAACAGTACTTGTTTTTTTTTTAAATCTATTTCTCACGGTTTAATCCAAAAACCGAAAAAACATTAAAAATAAAAAAAAACTTGCTGCAAACAGCAATAAAAAAAAACAGGAAATTTTTTTTTTCAGTAGCAGCACCAAATTGGAACGGTTTTAAGACGATTATGCTTATATTAACTAGATCGGTACAAACAAAACAATGCCTAATCGTTATTAAACATTGATACAAATAGATGATTCAAATTAACCTTTTAATATGAACATCTGAAACAATTTTTACCGAAAATATATAGCACAAAAATTGATGTTCATTAACATCCAATACAATTCCATTTTATTTTAATTTAATCCTTATCAAATTAAAACAAGTACAAATTTATTATATTGCATTTTAACCTTTTAAAATAACAATATCAATAAATCAACAATGGAAAAACAAGACCCAAAAAAAATTGAATTACACGGCAAAAAAAAAAATCAGCCGTGACACAAATTTTTTTTTTTTCGGTTTTAATTTTTATTTCTCAAATTTATATTTCATAAAATGAAAAACATATAATATAATTTTGTAGCCTTACGCTCTGATACCACTTGTGGGAAATAACAGTTTACTTCCCCTATAAATTTAGGATTATAACAAAATTATAGAATATGAATTGCGAGTCATAAATATGAAAACGATATAAAATATAGAGAAAACGAATTAAACCTTTGGTCCTAGCAAAATTCGGCCTAAGAACAGATATCAAAGCAGATATCCTCCTAATCGTCTCACCCAAGATTGTATGAGATATGCCCTTCTCCTTTGCTAGAAAGAGAATCAAAAGTTACTGATAACTTTTAGTTTTTGTGTTTTTGTGTGTGATGGAGGCGCCAGTGAGAATAGAATTAGGTTTAGAATTTTCTCCTGCTTCCCTTGTCTACTCCTCACGGCTCCCCTAGGGTTTTAATGAGGAGATTTGTCTCCTCAAAACAACTACCCATGGACCGAAAATTCCAGATTTAATCTGGACTGTTTCCCGGTTAAATTCGCTTTAATATATAATGTGTATTATTAATGTATCGTATAATATATACGTTAATTATAATTATCCGTATAATTATAATTTGCTAATTCAATATAACATTTTATATTCAATTACGAATTAACCTTTTAATTCGCACAAGCTTACATTATATATATGCTAATTAAATACAACAGTTTATATTTAATTACGAATTACTTTTAATTCGTCTCAGCTCATATTATTTAATCGTTCTTAAATAATCGTCTCATCATCACATTGACTAAACTTTTAGTCAAATACACTGACTAACCTTTTAGTCCTATAATAGGGCATCAATATGATTATTTTCTCAAATAATCACATCTCTCAAACACATCCTATAGGTGTGACTCCTAGGGACCAGTTGATCACCGCCATCTGTATGACAATAACGTCAAACTTATCTAGCAAGTCAACCGTTATTGATAAACGTTAGTCAACTGATTATTATACAAAGTATACCCTGTGAACCTACACAGATTTATTTATGTTATTGCACTAACTGTGGAGGACACTGGCTCCAACAATAGGTTGTTTTAAAGAACGGTCTGCCATTTGCAGAGTGATACTGGCGCATTTGAGAATTCCCATATTCAACTTTTCACATATGGAATAGGGCATGACGCTTACACTGGCACCTAGATCGCATAGAGCTTTATCGATTGTGTAGGTGCCTATAGTGCAAGGTATAGAGAAACTACCGAGATCCTTTAACTTAAGAGGGGACTTATTTTGCAACAAAGCACTGCACTCAGCTGTGAATGCTATGATTTCAACATCATCTAAAGTCCTCTTCTTAGTTAAGATATCCTTCATGAATTTTGTGTAAGAAGGGATTTGAGTGATTAACTCAGTGAAGGGAACCGTTACTTGGAGGTTTTTTACTACTTCCATGAATTTGCTAAACTGGGTTTCCTTGTGATTTCTCCTCAGGCGTTGGGGAAATGGAACTTGGATTTTGATGGGTTCCTTCACAGGTTCATCCTTCTTTTCTTTGTTTTCTGCTTCCTTAGCGGTGGATGGTTGAGATTCTTTTTGGCTGTCTACTGGTGTTGGCTCAACTATTGTTTCCTTGGGTTGCTGAGGTTCCTTATAAGTGGTACCACTCCTAAGGGTGATAGCATTAGCGGTGTCCCTCGATTTCTCACCATGAGGTGGGAGTTGGCCTTGTTTTCTTTGGGCATTAGAGGCAGTTAATTGGGCCATTTGAGTTTCAAGCATCTTGATGGCAGCATTTTGAGCTTGATCACTCTTTTGAAGTTGAGCAAACATTGAATCTTGTTTTTGAACAACTTGGAGAAGCATGGATTCAATTTTGCTCAGGCTTGAGTCATTGGGTTGGCTTTGGTTTTTGAGGTGGTTGGTGCTGAGGTTGGTGTTGGTAAGGTTGATTGAAGTTAGGTTGAAATGGAGATCTCTGGTTTTGAAAATCAGGTGGATTATAGGGCTTCTGTTGATGTGTTATGAATGGTTGTTGAATCTGATGGTGGGGATTCTGAATGTTGGTGCTTTTGTAGGACAAAAGAGGATGGTTCTTTGTGTTCTCATTAAAGAAGTTTGAGAAAGCATTGCCGTGCCTGTATGCTTGATAGGCATTGAATTGCTCTAGCGAACTCCTACATTCTTGAAAACTGTATCCTCCAACCCCACATGTCTCACATACCACTATGTGGTTAGTGACGTTAACATGTTGCTTGGATTGGGAAGAGCTTCCTACTTGTTGCTGCAGAAGGGCTACTTAGGCTTCTAGGAGTGCTACTTTGCTAGAATCTTCCTGCTTGGCTTTGAACGGCATAGCACGTGAGTTTCTATATTAAGAGTCGTGAATTGCCATTGACTCGATAGTTGCACTAGCTATTTCTACATCGATCTGATCGAAACGATAATTGGTAGCGGAGTCGAGGATACGACGCGATTCGCCACAACAACCGTTGTAGAAGGTGATAGCTAAGAACCATGAATCAAGGCCATGATGAGGGCATTCTCTTTGTAATTCTTTGTAGCTTTCCCATGCCTCATAAAGGCTTTCATCGCCTCTCTGACGGAATCCTGTGATTTGACTCCGTAAGAGTGCGGTTCGTTCTGGTGGGAAGTACTTTTGATAGAAAGCAAGAGCTAGACTATCCCAGTCGGCTATTCCTATGGCAACTAGGTCAAGGCTATTGATCAAAAGTTTAGCCTTTCCTGTTAAAGAGAAGGGAAAGAGCATTTCCCTAATCTGCTCTTGGGATACTCCAGTTTGTCTAATCGTGGAGCAATAGTCACAGAAGTTTTGAAAATGAAGGTTGGGATCTTCTGTGGCATTGCCACCAAATTGACTTCTTTCTATTAAACTGATGAAGGAAGGTTTGATTTCAAAGTTTTGGGCTGTGATTTGGGGTGTAGCAATACCCCTTGAAAGTGTATCTGCAGTTGGTTTGGAATGGTCTGAAAGTCGAACCATTTTCTTTTGTGAAGATGAAGATGGAGTGTTGTTTGAAGGTTGATTGGTTTTTGAGAATGGAGATGAGAATGGATCTTCTTCTCCTCCAAGATTAGATAAAATATCCGAGTAATTCCCACGAATACGGTCTAAACTTGAAGTATCAGAAGCTTTTGAGATTTCGTTGAATAGCTTTCGTCTCCTACGCAGAGTCCTTTCTAGATCGGGGTCTAAAGAGATAGGGGTCCCTAGTCTAGAAGATCTGGGCATAAGATTGAAAAGCTAAGATGAAAAATCAAGAGAGGTCTGAAGGAATTTGGGTTCCTAAAGACTAGATAAAACTTTGCAATAAAAATCACAAGAAAAAGGAAAGCTAAACCGTGCTCCTCGGCAGCGGCGCCAAACTTTGATTGGGCTTGTCGCAAGCCCTGGTCAAAGATAATTACCCAGACTGGGCTAATAACAAATTAATGTAATTAGGGAAGTAGGGGTCGATCCTCAGGGAGATGGTGTTTCCTATAGAATGTGAAATGTCTTGCAATTGGGTCTTATCTAACGAGTATCTGTGTTTTGGGGTTTTGATTTCTAAACTAATAAAAAGCATAAATAAAAGCAAAATAAAAGCAATTCAAAATGAAAACAATAAAGTAAGTGATAAATTAACAATGATGAAAAGAATCTAGGGAAGTAGGTTCACACATGTAGATTAACATATTGATGAAATTGGATTTTGAACATGCTAATAATTCATTGTGAGTTCGTAAGAATGATGTGTTCATTACAATCATAGATCAGATGGTGTAGAAGGCTTTTAGGAAATTTACTAGGTCTTAATCTACCATGTCATGCTTTGTCTATTCAATTCACGTATCTCTACCTTGGAAAAGAATTCCATTTTAGTCAATGATTTTGATCACGAATTGTTATCTATCGTTATAGTCCAAACATGCATAGACACAATGTTATAAAGACACAATTTCTTTTATCCAATTATCATCTTTTAATCAACCTACATGGCTACCCTATACCCTAGAAAAACGACTACTCACTCATGGTGATGTTTATATCTAAGATGATGTTAATAATAAAAACTAGGATAGACATGTTTATTTGATTTTGACAATATTTTTAGACACTTTATATGGCGATAATAACGACGCTAAATTGACGATCTATGGAAATGAAATGATTACAACGATATTGAAATTGAATCTAAAATAACATGTAAAGAAAATAACAATCAAATAAGAAACATAAAGACTTTAAACAAAAGATAAAATAGGAATACCTAGATGACGATCAATATAAACAACCGTAATAGAAATTCCTTGCATAGAATAGTCATTCCACGAATTACAATACTTGAACCAAATAAAGTAAATTACAAAGATGGGATTTTTATTGATCTAGGCTAAGGATTTGATGTATAAAAGACAGAAATAAACTAAGAAACTAAAGATGAAAAAGAAGAAGAAAATGAGAGAAGAGAGGCTAGGTTTCTCTCCTCCTAATCTAGGGTTTTATGTAAAGAGAGAAGTGTTTCTAATTGTGTGAAGTTGTTGTTGAGATGTGGTGGCTGAGGCGTCCTTTTATAGCAGTAGGGTTTCTTGGGGAAGGGGTCATGCATTGAACATATAGGACAAAATAAAGGAATTCGATGCAAAAGCTCGGATCAGCAAGGAAACCCGAACGAGTACACCACTTACCCGATCGGGTATGCAGTGATCTTGGTCAATGGACTTTCGTTTCATCTCCTTTGGCCTATGACTTGACTTCCATTATCCCCCTTATCCTCTTGAGTCGGGTTTGTTGATAGAGTTTGATGTAAAATGATGATTCCTTCGCCTAACTGATCGATCTTCCGACAAATGCGAAATCGTCTTTGCTTCTTCTCTCTTTTAAATCAGTGAACCTTCTTGAAATGCCTCTGACTTGGTCAAGCTTGCTTATTCAAATCGTTGGTTTCTAGGCAAATGCTCGGGAATATAGAAAAAGGGCGTAGAAACGTCACTTTCCCTACAAAACAGGTTAGAACATAGGAATCCGACTAGAAGACGATATTAGCTCATAAAGTGGCTTAACAAAGCACAAATTACATACAAAACCGAGCTAAATTGAGGGTTAAAGACATACAAATATTCACTTATCAGCATACATAATGAGGCTCGCTAGCCCCTGAGTATGGGTGCGTAATGAAGCTCGTCAGCCGATGAAAGGGCGCGTAATGAAGCTCGCCAATGGTTGAAAGGGCGCATGATGAAGCTCGCCAACGGTTGAAAGGGCGCGTGATGAAGCTCATCACCCGCTGGGGATAAGGTGCGTAATGAGGCTCGCCAGCCGCTGGGGATAAGGTCATATGTGAGAATCGGGCGCTGGGGATAAGGTCATATATTAGCACCCTTCGATTTATTCTAATGCATCAATCAAGTTTTCATAAATAATTCCGCCCAATCCGGAACTCTTACCCCCTCCGGAAGCATAGTCCACAATAGTACTTGTTCCTTACATTGGATTGGAATGTATTTTGGGCACAAGATAGGACTCCTTCCTACTCTTGTTCTTGAGCTATAAATCAAAGGATGAACTCTTAGTTTCAAATTAGAAACTCTCCAATAAGTTGCACCCAAGACAACTCCTAAATCACTACTAAAATACTACACTAGTATAATATGTAGTAGTCCTTAATAATATATCAAATAACTCTTATTACTACACTAGTAATATTATGTGAGAATTAGAACTCAAGACTATAATAAAACTTCTTAAGTTTTCTTAGTGAGAGATGTGTGTTTTTTTAAGAGAGATAAGCATGGATACTCATCTAATGAAAAATTGAGAACTTCTTCTCCTTTTAGGGTGGTGTGGCCGGTTGGTAGCACTTGGGAAGAGCCATGCATGCTCCACTTTTTGTCTTCTCAAAGTACTAGGCTTAGGGCTAAAATTAGGTGTTTAATCTATATTAGATTAATAATTACAAACCAAATCCCTCTTTTCAACCCTTAAAACCGGTATACCCATGTAGTATGGGTGTCCATTTTATTTTTGTAATTTGTCATTTTTCACATATGTGACATGTGACATGTAACATGTAAACTTTGCTTATCAATGTACATTTAACTATTTGAAATGCAATTTCATAACAAATAAATTAGACTTAACATTTTAAGTCACATTTTATAATTACATGTAAATAAATGGGTCATATCATATAAGGTTAATATAATCTACAACAATTTGTAATAATAATTAACCAATTTTGCTTATCTCAAATGTTTCATGAACATTGATACGGCTGCCGCAACCCTATCAAAGATAAAACCTAACGGTCTCCACAAAATGCAGTAGAGGCAGTCGGGTATCGAATCCACAGGGAGAGGGAATCCTATAACTAGCGAAGTCTGTCTAAGTAACGAAATTTGGGGGGTTTGTTTAATTGATTTTCTAACACTACAAGAGAAAAGGGAAAGAGAAATAAAGAGCGAAATATCAGAAAGAAGAAGAACTAGGATCGTCGGTTCCCCATGGCATCTAGGGTCAGGATAGAAATCAAAGTAATATCTAAACAGGTTTGTGGGTAGTGAAAAGGTCCTCTCGGTCCGCTATTCGCCCTAAGATATACTAACTTAGCTCTCGCCCTCATTAGCATAATCCCAAAGTTCATCACTGATCTGTCCTTTTCCAATCTCTCGATCTAGGTTAAGGGGGTATCAATTCAATCAATTGAATGCGTCGACTCAAACAATTAAAAGCTATTAAATGTGATGATTGCTTCCAAACCTAATCTAAAGACTACTAATCAATTCATCTTACCTACGCCACGGTTCCCCTAAATCCTAGCAAAGGAATTAGCTACGCATAATAGAAAGATGAACAACAACAATAATAAATAAGGAACAAAAAGACATAGATAAATAATTAATTGAATTCAAGAGCAATAGTACCGAATTGGAAAGAAGAAGAAAGTCAGAGGAAGTCCTCCAATTCAGATCCAAAATAACAGTCAAAAGTAAAGTCTAGGGTAAGAAATTGGTTCTAGTCTTAAGTCTAGAGTAAAGAGTCTAGAGTATCCCTATTGTTACGTAATTTCACCCTTAAGTAGAATAATAAAATACAAGGCGTCCATTGCTTAATACACTATCTCGCAAAGCCCATAGCTTGTAACCTTTTGATCGAGTAACATTTGTTGTCCAAAGCACTCGATCGAGTAGAATTCATTGTCCAAATCACTCGATCGAGTCACCATAGTGCTCGATCGAGTAAATGTCCTAAACCAGCAGCTCGATCGAGTAGAATGGTTACTCGATCGAGGTCTTCTAATTAGTAGAGTGGTCGATCGAAGGCTTTTACTCCTCGAACAAGAGCTTTGCTCATGAATTTCGTTCTTCCATTCCTTTAACACGACTTCACGCATTCCGAGACACCAAGAATCCTTTCTGACTCACTTATGCATGCTTGAGGAGCTACAAAATGGCTAGTTTTCCGTCATTCTGGTCCGTACCTGCAAATATTACAAAACAAACCAAAGTAGACTATTCGGGGGATATTTGTAGTATAACACTACTAAATAAGCATGGAAATGCGTGCAAATATGGCCTAAAAGGTCTATATAAAATACACGCATCAAACTTCCCCAAACCAAACCTTTGCTTGTCCTCAAGCAAAAAGGATGCAACAAATAAATGGAACAGATAGACTCCGGACTACCGCAAATCGCCTGCTTGAACCAATTTAATGCAACAGTCAAACTCAGCAATGCTATCAAGTGCAAACGAACTGAACCGTCGACCTTGCCAGACCATCAATGTTGGACTCTCGCGGGTCACTCTTTTTGTAGCAAAGCAAAGGGTAAGCAAGTTATGTGTAAGAGAGAAAAGGAGAAAATAGTCGCTGACCTAACTACGACCGTTGCGTTCATGCAATGCCAACTAACATGATAAAATATTCAGTTACCGTACACACGCACAACCACCATTCAAGGACTATCACACGCCGAATACTCGCAATATTTGGATAAGTGAGGTTATGGGTAAGAAGGGGCAAAACAATAATGGACTAGAGGAGGTAAAGCGTCAAGCTAGCCACCTGATCTTAATCGAATGACAAAATCCGTCTTCTTATCTCATAATAAAGTACACGGCCATGATTCGGCCGACAACTCACTAGAACCAAAAGGATGAAGTGGAAACGAAACTGGTTAGCTTATTCAACTCTTAATGAATCCCCATATGATATGAATAAAGCATGGGAATAGAGACCGTTTTTCTTTTTCTTTCTTTTTTCTCTTTTTTTTTTCTTTTCAAATATTCAGCTAACATTTCCACGGAGACAATTTCAACTTCGATCCCCAAATTCTTCAGATACCAACTCCGTGGCAGGAATGCAAACCAAACTGATAAAATGGAGTAAATACCTCAACAACCAACACTAGACTAGCTCGACGCAAGGTAGGCTAAATTTAGGATGTAGATTGTGGGTCAACTGGCAGTTTTGGCTGAATGTGGAGTTAATTGGGTAATGAGAAAAGGGAAATTGCAAGCATTCTCCAAACATGTGATACCGACCACGAACCCGTACGTGCAGGCAATAAGAATCAAATTTCATATACATGCAATGCGATGACACGAGGGAGTAACTACTCACAATCCTACGTGAACTGGTCATAGATGTCACCAGTTTAAGAGCTCTAATCCTCAGAATATGTAAGTAGGTTGCCAACATGTCAATTCAAGTCTATTTGTTCAGCATCGATTAACAGCAAATGACCATGCAAGAGATATTAACTGTGCAAGGCTTAAGTCGAGACCAGATGAAGAGTAGGAGAAAATCGTTCCGACTCGACTATATTGCAAAATAAACATGAAATTTTTGGAATTTTTGAGTGATTAACAATGCATACGAAAATGCAGTAAAAACGAAATGCAGACACGATATGGATGCAAAAACTTCCCCAAACCAAACCGTACAAAGTCCCCATTGTACAAAGTAAAGGAAAAAAGAATTGCAAACTAGAGAGAGTCGGAACTTACAGGAATGCGCGTATAACCGACTTCCCCAAACCGGACCGGAAGGATGTGCGCCAGGGATTCGATCGAGTGTAAAACAGCTCGATCGAGAGGTGTCTGCGCAGAAATACTCGATCGAGTATCCAATTTGCTTGAGCGAGGGGTTATTGTGCTCGATTAAGCTGAAATCCTACTCGATCGAACAAAACTGTCAGAGCAATTACTACCAAAACTGCGAGAAGCAAGAAAGGATGCAATTGAATTGTTTGAGCAGTAAAACAGAAATAAACTACTAAAAAGTTATGAAAACGATACAACAAAACAATAATAGATCGGGTTGCCTGCCGATAAGCGCAGGTTTATAAGGTCCCGCACGACCCTTGAGATTCAATCATCAAGCTCCACGTTTCCATCGAAGAATAGCACTTCGACGCGACCCACAACACTGTCAGCTCCATAGTAATGTTTCACATGATGCCCATTAACCTTGAACTGGTTACCCTCGGAGTCTTCTATCTCAACGGAACACTAGTAGAAAAACCTCATACGGTGGCGGTTGTAAAAGGCCTTTCGTGGCGCTTTTTCAAAATAAGGGTCCGACATATATCGCGGCGTCATTAATTTCTTGTGTCGGTTGTACAACTGCCATAATAGATAGCTATTGTGGCAGTTGTAAATTGCAAACGCCGTAAAAAGGTGACTTAACACAACGGTTGTGGGCGCCACAAATGATATTTTTCAAATCTATATTTAACGTCGGGTTAACGTATGCACCGTCGTTATTTGTAGCTATTACGTCGGTTGTTAGTGAAGAACCGTCATTTATACACATTTTTTTGGCGGGAAATTATATTGTTACGACGATTGTAGGTGAAGTACCGCCATCAAAGGTGAATTTGTTTTGGCGCATATAATAAAAATCGTTTCCTTTTTTGTGTCGTTTTTAGAGAAACCGTCGTAATATATATTTTTAAAATAAAATAAAAATCTACGCCAATTTTGGCAGCACCTCCCCACAATTTGTTGTTTCCAAATATTATAATTGAACAAATAAGACCTGTGAATTGTATCGAAATGTAACCACTAAATTAATGTTCTAAGCAATACAAGTCAACAAATTTACATCAATCTCATCTCATCCAACAAAACATCAACATCATTAACCCCAAATATATATCCAATTGTAGCGGCATCAGTGTTACCTAGCTAACATATACACATTAGTTAATAAACTAATTGCATATTTGGTAGCCCACACTTCTTTTATCTCATCAATATCTTGAAGTGACATGCTTGATTGAATCTGCCATAAGCTATATTTAACAAATATAGGTTACTTAGAGAATATAAAGTTAAGACTAAATAAATAAGCTATAAGAACGAAAACAAGAAATACCTTCTCAAAATATTTCTCTTTACCCGTCGAGTAGTAAAAAGTTATGTTATACATCCACTTCATGACATAATAACCACACTCGTAACCTTTTGGTTGTTGAGGACACTAAAAGTTATAGCAAAATTATTTTATGACTTATATTATATCTTAAAAGTAATGATAATTTAAAATTATGTACCATATAATAACAATTTAAATTTTACTTACCTCAATGACATTTATAATAAGTTTACTATTAGCAAAATTACGTCTTCCGCCTTGAGTGCAATGTAATATCCAAGCAGCATGTAGTCTTCCTTTTATGTCCAATTTATTTGATGTTTTTTTAACAGAATCCAAAATATAAATAGTGTTTATCCCCAAGCATGTAACAATCAACATCCAATGATTACTAAATATAAATATGCATAGTTAGAAAAATATAAACATATCATATATTATTTAACTAATAAATCAAAACAAACATAATAATTACCCCTCATAAAATGCACCCATGATATAATTCTTTTCATCTTGAATCTTCCATACATGTGCTATATAATCTTCACATTGTCGATGGTTATGCATATATTTGTTAAGTTTCACCGGACACATGTATCCAACTACTTTTGTTGCTTTGATTTCAGTGGCACAATTATATAGGAAATTACATTGATTATATTAGTGAAAAATGATTAGTGAACAAATATTGATACAATAATGAACAAGTGAATTTTGTTCAAAATACTAAATATTATATAGTGTTTTACATATATTCCTTCCCCAGATTTGAAGTGTTACAACATTTAGCTATTGAGTTCTCAACATCTCTCTAATTTCGACAACAGTCAAAAAGCTCTTTGTTGTACCTTCTTTGTAATTATAAACTGACTCATCGATCACTATCTTGATTGTATCATTTTTGGACAAGGAACACAATTTTTCTTCTAAAAAACGGCAAAAATAGCTTAATTCACCAACCTCTTCTGGACTTAGAGGTTTTGCATCGCCTGTTCCGCATCACTTGGAGCCTTGCCTTTTACCGTGGCCTTTTCAACGTACTTGGCTGAAATAATATGAAATAATATGAAAGTTCAAGTGGTTAACTTGCTGTTTTAAGGGTAGTGTGTCATATAATCTACTAATCCAGTGATACATTTTTAGTTGTAGATGTGACTAAATAATCAGCATTAACGTCATTCTCAATAATCTGTTTGGTTACTGTGAAATTTATAATTTGAAGTTTTAATGAAAAAAATATATTAAAACTACTTTGGTGATTTCCTTCCCATCTATTTATCAGTCAATTAATCTTTTTGCTCTTCAAAATTTAAAAATAAGCTACTGCATTTCAAATTAGCTCTTGAATGCACTATTTGAAGAGCTATTGTATACTTTTATTCCAATGTTTTTGCTTCATTGGAGACATGCGGACATTTTATATGCCAACGACACGCCGTATTTCAAATTTCAGACCATGAATACCCAATTCCATAGCATACCAAAGACCAATTGTCATTCATTCTGGTTGAAAACTATCGGGGTTGGGATGATACTTCATTAGTACAAATAGAAAATGGAATGCTTAGTATGAGATTTGACATTCATTCTAGTTTAAAACTGTAGTTTACTGTCAAGGGTGTGTTGCATTCATATGATTATATGACTTTTTGTATGGTGTGTTACCTTTTTCTTTCCCCTTATGGATTCTACTTGACATATCATTCGTAAACTGCTTGGCCATAGATCAATTTTTCAGCTGTCAGACTGCTTTTTGTGTAGCAAATTAATGTTTAGAGGCTACAAATTGTCGTCGCCTGTTTTTGTGTGCTGGAAATTGATGTTTAGAGAATTAGAGGCTATAATCAGTTCTATGTTGTCACACATTTCTTGTGATGTAAATTGCTATTTTTGAAGTAAAACCCGGGAATAGGATATAGAGATTGCCAATTGATGAATGTACAATGTAAGACGATGTTTTGAGCTGAAAAACAGGTAGTGAGAAAAACAAGAAGAAGGCAGTCTCTATTAAGACAAAAGTATCCGTCTTTGTTATAAAGTAGGTCATATATCTACACATATAACACGAATCTTTTGCTTATTTTCCATGTATTATGCCTTTGTCTTATTCTAACTATTTGATCCGTCTTTAATTTTTAATTTTAAACATCCGTCTTAAACGAGAATTTACCTTACGTATAATTTGTGAGTTTAATTTGGATACTAGTAAGTCTTTTTTATTTGACAACCAATACAAACAAATATACAACAACCAATACAAACCAATACAAACAAACCAAGCGAATCAATTTGAATCAATACAAACAAATAGTTTATTGCTATCATCAGCAACCCAAAAGCAATTTGAATCAATACAAACAAACAGTTCAAATCAATTTGCATTTACACACACAAATCAGTACACCAAAATAATCAATTTGAAACAAACGAGGGCAGAAAGGAGGCGTCAATTCCCATATACAACACACAAACCGAGTGTGAATACTGAAATTGATTGATAACATACAAAAGCAACAAACAGAAATTGTCAATGATATATGTCGAGTATTAAGGCATACCTTTCATGTTGTAGCGGCGTCAAGAACAGAGAAATCGAGGGCAAACAAGGGTAGAGGTTTCGTGCGCACCGAGGAGGCGGTTGCAAGTTCCAGAGGCGGTTGTTTTCGACGATGTTGTGCGGTGATGTACTGGTGATTATGTGCGGCGGCGTGGATATGTGCTAGGAGGCGGCGGTGACGGTCGACGGGAATCGACATAGGTTGTGGGGGTTGAAGGGGAACGACGGATGTTGACGGGGTTTGGGGTTTGTGTTTTGGGGTTTGGGGTTTGTGTTTTGTGCCAAAGTATAATTAGAAATTGCCTGTTAGCAAAGTTATTATTTTGATTGTCGATTAATATGTCGGTTGTTGTTAAGACCGCCACAAAACTTCTATGGTAATGGTTTTTGAAAAGGAAGCGTTGCATATTTTACTATCTTTAGTGTCGTTTTTAATGTCAGTTGTACATTAAACCACCACAAATAACTTATTGTGACGTTTGTAACTTAAAACCGCCACGAATAATTTTTTTCACTGTGACGGTTTTTTATTAAAACCGCCACAATAAACCTTCTATGGCACAAAAAAAATGCTCCCGCCAATTTTTTTTGCTTTTTATGTCATTTCCTACTAGAAGCGTCACGATAGTGGCGACACGATATGGGTTTTTTCTACTAGTGGAACCAAACTGAGTAACAGCAGTTACTGTGTACGGACCACTCCACCTGGATTTCAGCTTACCATGAAATAATTCCAGTCGGGCATTGAATAGCAACACCTTCTGCCCGACTTGGAACTCACGAGGTATGATTCGCTTGTCGTGCCAACGTTTGGTCTTTTCTTTGTAAATACGCGAGCTATCATAGACATTCATACGGAATTCCTCTAGCGCATCTAGCTGCAACAACCGTTTCTCACCACACAAGTTAGCATCATAATTAAGTTGGCGGACTGCCCACCAGGCTTTATGTTCTAGCGCAACAGGTAAATGACAGGACTTCCCATACACTAATCGATACGGTGAGGCACCGATAGTTGTCTTAAATGCGGTCCTGTAGGCCCATAATGTGTCATCTAGTTTGGCACTCCAAACCTTCCGTGATTTAGACACGACCTTACTTAGAATCTCCTTTAGTTCCCTATTAGAGACTTCAACCTGCCCACTAGTCTGAGGATGATACCCCAAACCCCTACGATGTTTGAAACCTTATTTATACAGTAAGGTCGTTAGCTGACGGTCCCTAAAATGCATACCCCTATCACTAATGACAACCCTAGGGACGCCAAAACGAGGGAAAATGGTCTTACGAAACAGCTTGATCACGGTCTTGGCATCACAGTTGGGAGTAGCAATCGCTTCTACCAATTTAGACACATAATCTACAGCTACCAGAATATACCTGTTACCAAGACTCGACGGGAATGGTCCTTGATAATCAATGCCCCAGACATCGAAATATCGACCTCCAAAATGCTGTTTTGGGGCATCTCATGTCTCTTCGATATGTTTCCTGTGCGCTGGCAAGCATCGCAGCTAGCAACAAAAACTTTAGTGTCAGCAAAAAGAGTCGGCCAATAGAAACCAGACTGTAATACCTTAGCCACGGTGCAGGATGGACCGTGGTGACCTCCACAAGGGGAAGAATGGCAGCCTTCTAGGATAGCTTTGATCTCCCACTGCGGAACACACCGTCGGAAAAGACCGTCTGCGCATGATTTAAACAAGTATGGATCATCCCAGAAATGGTCCCGCACATCATGTAGAAATTTCTTTCGCTGCTGATAGGACATATCAGGTGGCAGCTTCTGGCTGACAATGTGATTGGCATAACCTGCAAACCAAGTTTCAACACCATCTTTAGATTTAATAGAATAGACAGTGCATAAAGTATCATCAGCAAACGAATCTTTAATGGGAAGAGAATCCTCCCCCTCTTGTCGCGTCAAACGCGAAAGATGATCCGCTAAAACATTCTCAACGCCTTTCTTGTCCCTGATTTCCAGATCAAACTCCTGGAGAAGGAGTATCCACCTCAGCAATCTGGGTTTAGCTTCCTTCTTATTCAGAAGCTGTTTTAGCGCTGCATGATCTGTAAAAACAATAACTTTAGAACCCAACAGATATGATCTAAATTTATCAAGCGCATAAACTACAGCTAAAAGCTCCTTCTCAGTGGTAGCATATTTCACTTGAGCCTCATCCAGAGTTCGGCTTGCATAGTAAATAACATTCAAAGCTTTGTCTTTCCGCTGGCCGAGCACTGCTCCTAGTGCGTAAACGCTTGCATCGCACATAATCTCAAACGGCAGCGTCCAATCAGGAGGCTGAATGATGGGTGCAGACACGAAAGCCTGTTTCAAAGTGTTAAAAGCAGAAAGACAATCATCAGTAAAATCGAAATGAGCATCTTTTAATAGCAACTGTGTAAGTGGTTTAGTAATCGTTAACTATCGTTATAGTCCAAACATGCATAGACACAATGTTTTGAAAGCACAGTTTCTTTTATCCAATTATCATCTTTTAATCAACCTAACATGGCTACCCTACACCCTAGAAAAACGACTACTCACTCATGGTGATGTTTATATCTAAGATGATGCTAATAATAAAAACTAGGATAGACATGTTTATTTGATTTTGACAATATTTTAACTCTTTATATGGCGATAATAACGACGCTAAATTGACAATCTAATGTAATGAAATGACGATTATAACTATACTAAAATGAATATAAGATAACATGGATGGAAAATAACAATCAAATAGAAAACATAAAGCCTTTAAACAAAAGATAAAATAGGAATACCTAGATGACGATCAACAATAATAATGACAACAATAATAGAAATTCCTTGCATAGAATAGTCGATCCACGAATTACAACGCTTGAACCACTTAAAGTAGATTACAAAGATGAAATTCTTATTGATCTAAGCTAAGGATTTGATGTAGGAAAGACAGAAATAAACAAAGAAACTAAGGACAAAAAGAAGAAGAAAATGATCTAGACAAGAGAAGAGAGGCTAGGTTTCTCTCCTCTTAATCTAGGTTTTCTAATCTAAAGAGAAATGTAAGAAGAGAAGAGAAGTGAAGTATGAAGAGATGTGTTGAGAAGTCTGGCTGAGGCTCTCTTTATATAGCAGTAGGGTTTCGTGGGGAAGGGGTCATGCATTCATCACATAGGACAAAAAGGAGGAAGTCGAAGCAAAAGCTCGGATCAGCAGACATACCCGATCGGGTACTCCACTTACCCGATCGGGTAAGTTGTATTCTAGAAGCTTTGACCTTCGTTTCATCTCCCTTGGCCTATGACTTGACTTCCAATATGCCCCTTGACCTCTTGAGCCGGGTTTGTTGATAGGGTTTGATGTAAAGCGATGATTTTTTCGCCTAACTGATCAATCTTCTGACAACTGCTAAACCATCTTTGCTTCTTGTTTCTTTTAAATCATTAAACCTTCTTGAAATGCCTTTGACTTGGTCAAGCTTGCTTCTTCAAATCGTTGGGTTCTAGGCAAATGTTCGGGAATATAGAAAAAGGGCGTAGAAACGTCACTTTCCCTACAAAACAGGTTAGAACATAGGAATTCTCCTAGAAGACGATATTAGCTCATAAAATGGCTTAACAAAGCACAAATGACATATAAAACCGAGCTAAATTGGGGGTTAAAATCATACAAATATTCACTTATAATCCATATTTGAATATTTGAATCTTTAGTAATTGTTGTTTATTTTAATCTTGTTAATGAATTTCTCCAATCAAACTTTCCCCCTATATGTTATCCTACATGTTTTCTCATTGTGAATATCATAGTTTGTAATTAATTTAAGTTTTTGTCTTAATTAGTGTCTTAATTGTGATTAGAGTAATTAATTAGTAATTAGTTTTGTTAATTGGCTTTTAGCAAGAGTCTAAATTAGATTAATTTAGTTAATACCGCCTTCTCTTGGGTTCGACCCTATTCTTACCATTTACTACCTTTAATTAAGATAGTTTATCTTTGTTTAGGAGATATTAAATTGTTATTTGATCGTAGCTAATTAGCGGATTTAACGACACGCGGATTAGCCTCATCAGTACTCATACTCATGAGGGAAGTAGAAGTATCCCAACATGACCTTAAGTGATCTACTAAAGACTTCATCGTAAATACTTCGAATCTTAGCTTCGAGATAGACTAGTTCTATAAGCTAAAGAGGTGTACTCATATTCATGTCAGTTACAATCTTTATAAGTGGTGTGGCCAATTGGTTTGGTAGACTCCCTATTTTGAGTTCAATAACTCAATTTTGACTTAGCAATTGATCTTTCAATGTGAGAATCGAATTCTTAGCCTTTTATTATAATGATCCAATCATCATAATACTAATATGATCAATTTGAGTCGATACAATTTATGTTATTAGTGCAAGTAGAGTATGATGATATGTTTTTAGAACTAAACGTTTCAACAAACCGAGTGACTTGGGTTGAAAACCAAGTCACCAAATCCAGTTTCAACCAATGTCAATATAAAGATTTAAACAAATTTCCATGTCAAAGAAGGATATTATAAAAGTTCTAAAAACAATGTCTCAAAATACATCCTAAAATTCAGACAATTCAAAATGAGACCAAGCTTCCATATATCTTCAATCATGGGTAGCTACCTTAGCTTCCCTTGAAGAGCCTTCTTAGGCTTACTTGTCCTTACCTTTATCCTTGGTAGGATGCCCTAATTACAATTAAATAGTCAAAGCAAAAAGCCATCCATGCAAGCAACCTGTTCATCCATGAAAAACATGAACGCCACAATCAGTGGGGAGTAACTCCGGGTTCTCCCAGCCATATCACATTAAACGTACATCAAAGGAAATACAAAAGTAGAGCATGCATACATAAATATATACATGTGAGATACGATAAGAATAGATAGGCAATCCAATATATAATGATAAGATCATAAGGAAATCAAATCCGAAACCGTCATGTTATTCAAGACTCGGGGAAGACACTCTTAGGCAACCGAATACGCTCACTAGGGCTTGCATCTACCGTTAGCGGTATAAGTTTGATAAGATTGAGACTCGACAAACAACCATGCCAAGTCATGCAATGACCATGAATAAATCCATCATGTTATCATCCATTCAAACAACCCAATACATAGACGGTGCCCAATCATGCACTGACCATGAATAATATCATGAAATCACGCATTCAAAGACGACAACACAAAGACGACTTCTCTCACAGTAAATGAAACGCACTAGCACCGTGTACATTGCAAGTATGATTAACAGGCATCCACGGGATAAACATTTCCCTGAACGCATACACGATCACATTTCGTATATGTTCACTAATTTCCTCCGGTTGGACGACGATATAAATACCCGGTCCTAGTCTAAATCTGGCCAGAATCCCGGAATCGCATTTTCCAGTTCGACATGCGATAAACGTTTCGCATCCAAGACTCGGTCAATCATATGACGCCGAGTACCCCAAATTCGGTATCAAACATTCACGAAAGAGGCGGAAAAGAGTTCGAGCCTCATAACAAGCGGTACGCTACATGCAAATAACACCACCTCGCAAGTACACAACATTTGACGGCCGGGTCGAACAACGCATAGCGTTCAACTCCCAACCACGTCGTCGTATGCCCACTACACATGCAATTAAGCAGTAGGATACCTCTCCGTTCCGACATTCCAGCCTTACGAACGGGAAGGTAGCCAAGGGAATGAGAGTACAAAGCACAAGACAAAATAGTGCTCAAACCATATCATTTGTAAAAACCGACTCAAAGTGGGACATAGCAAACACCGTCACAAAACATGTGATACAAGCGAATGAAATATCATATATCCAAAACATGACTATTATAAGACACTACGTAAAATTATACGATAAACGAACCACGGGAACTATTTTAAATTACGACTTTTAGAATTTATATGAGAAGAACACAGCCGTGTTCCAGGTCGGTCAGGAGGGAGGCGGCCGGTACCCCGGCTCGGAGCACAGGCAAAAACCAAAAATCATCACAACAGAGGAATGTGTTCCAGGCCGGTCAGGAGGGAGGCGGCCGGTGGGCCAGCTCAGAGCACCCCTATACAAAAATTCCAACATCGTTACTGATGTGTTCCCAGCCGGTGAGCAAACTGGCGGCCGGTCGACCGGCAAGGAGCACCCCTTCACCCGTGAGCCTTCATTTCATTACCAATTCATTTCAATTCTCAAATATACTTCTAATAATCATCAACAATCAATATACATCATCAACATTCATCATATAACAACATTCATTAATCATACCATGATTCCTAAGCTTCTAATCGTATTCTAAATACGATTTCTAGCATATAAAGCATGTAAAACACGTAAATGATACCGAGTAACCCTTTACCGTTACCTTTAAGCGTCTTCACTACTCGTCAAGCTCCTCTTCAATAAGGTAATACTCTTTGTCGGGATCTTGGAGGTCACCACCTACAAATAGATCATAAAAGATGAATAAAATTCATCTTGAGAAAGACGGAAAGTTTGAAAAGCGAGAAAGACGATACTTTTAATATCAAAACGGATAGAGGAAGGTAAGAAGAGAAGAATGAGACAAACTTACGTGAATTCTAGCAAGTAACGAATGAGCTAGGATGATTCAAAGATCGAAAATATTATGGAGGCAAGGGTTTCTTAAGGAAGAAGTAATTTGATTTGTGTTTGTGTGAAAAATAGGTTAAGGGAGTGAGTGGAATATAAGGGAAAAAAGTCAAGGAAAGTCAAACTCGCCTTAAGACGGGATTCTCATGGAATCTCGCGAAAATTCCAAATACGAACTCGGAAATTCTAAATTCGACTCGGAATAATAAATTCTAAATTAAAACTTAAAATTACTGAAAAGTATTCGTAAAATATTTTCATTATAAAAATAGGGTACATTTCCGGGTGTTACAATCACCCCACCTTTTAAAAAGTTTCGCCCTCGAAACTTGAGGGAAAGAAAAATACCTTACTCGAAAAGACTCGGATATTTACTACGCATAGAAGCTTCGGTTTCCCAAGTCTCTTCTTCGACATTAGCACTTCTCCACAAAACTTTCACCAAAGGAACTACTTTACTTCGCAACTTTCTATCCTTACAATCAAGAATGCGGATCGGCTTCTCTTCAAAAGATAAATTCGGTTCAAGCTCGGGCAATTCCCTTTGAAAGACATGGCTTGGATCACTAACATACTTCCTCAATTGAGAAACATGGAATACATTATGAACCTTAGCCAAATTCGGGGGCAAATCCAACTTATAAGCAACGGCACCAATCCTTTTCACAATATCAAAAGGTCCAATGTATTTCGGGCTCAATTTACCCTTAACACCAAACCTTTTAACACCCTTCATTGGAGATACTTTCAAGAACACTTTATCTCCCACCTCAAATTCTAAAGGCCTTCTTCGGATATCGGCATAAGACTTTTGACGGTCTTGAGCGGCTTTCATTCTATCTCGAATGACCTTCACATTATCAATGGTTTCAACAAGAACATCGGGGCCTAAATCACGATTGTCACTCAATTGATTCCAACATATAGGACTCCAATATTTCCTTCCATAAAGAGCTTCATATGGAGCCATCTTGATAGATGCATGATAACTATTGTTGTAAGAAAACTCCACCAACGGTAGACTCTTTTACCAACTAGACTGGAAGTCAAGAGCACAAGCCCTAAGTAAGTCTTCTAAAGTCTGAATAGTCCTCTCAGTCTGACCATCCGTAGCGGCATGAAATGCAGTACTCATCAACAACTTACTACCCATGGCTTCTTGCAAAGCTTTCCAAAATCTCGAACAGAATCTCGGATCTCGGTCGGATATGATCTCCTTAGGAACGCCATGATATCTAACAATTTCATCAACATAAGCTTTTGCTAAACGATCCAAACTCCAAGTTTCTTTGATCGGAATAAAACTAGCACACTTGGTCAAACGATCAACAACAACCCAAACGACATCTTTACCTCCAACGGTCCTCGGCAAAGACATAACAAAATCCATAGAAATAGATTCTCACTTCCATAGTGGAATATCCAACGGTTGTAGCAATCCACCTGGCCTCTTGTGTTCAATCTTCACTTGTTGGCAAGTAAGACATCTTCCAACATAAGAAACAACATCACCCTTCAAGTTCGGCCACCAAAACTGTAGCTTCAAATCCTTGTACATCTTATCACCTCCGGGGTGAATAGAATAAGGGGAAAGGTGAGCTTCATCAAGAGCTCGCTTCCTCAAATTAAGAGCATTAGGAATAAATAAACGACCATGGAAACGAAGAACACCTTCATCATCAAACTTGAAATCTTTACCTTTACCTTCAAGAAGCTTGGCTTGGATAGACTTGTAGGTAAGATCATCAACTTGGCTTTCGCGGATTTCACGGAGAAACACAGGTTCGGCAATCATAGCACCAACATGAACAAATCCACGCTCTACGAATTCCAAACTCAACCTTCGAAACTCGGCACAAAGATCAACTGGTAATACATGCAAAGCATTCAAAACATGAGAAGCTTTCCTACTAACAGAATCGGCAACAACATTTGCCTTCCCTTCATGATACAATAACTCAAAATCATAATCGTTCACCAATTCCAACCATCTTCTTTGCCTCATATTCAACTCTTTTTGAGTAAATATGTACTTCAAACTCTTGTGATCGGTGAAGATACGACAATGAACTCCAATTAAATAATGTCTCCACACTTTCAAAGCATGAACAACCGCGGCCAATTCCAGATCATGAGTAGGATAGTTCACTTCATGAACTCTCAATTGCCTTGAAGCATAAGCCACCACCTTCCTATTCTGCATAAGAACACAACCTAATCCCATCTTAGAAGCATCACAATAGACATCAAAGTCTACTCCATCTTCAGGCAAAGTCAACACCGGAGCGGTAGTTAACCTCTTCTTTAACTCTTAAAACGCTGCTTCACAAGCTTCATTCCATAGGAATTTGCTTTCCTTCTTCAATAGTTGAGTCATAGGCCTAGCAACCTTAGAGAAATCCTTAACAAATCGTCGGTAATAACCAGCTAAACCAAGAAAACTTCGAATCTCTCTAATATCAGTCGGACTCTTCCAATCAACAACGGCCTCAATTTTTGAAGGATCCACCATTACACCTTCTTTCGAAATCACATGCCCAAGAAAAGACACTTTAGGTAACCAAAATTCACACTTAGAGAACTTAGCATACCACTTCTGACGACGTAGAACACCCAAAATAATCCTCAAATGAATAGCATGCTCTTCTTCGGACTTGAGAATAATCATGAAGATACCACACACTTGTCGAGATACTCACTAAATGTGCGGTTCATTTGGTCCATAAAGATAGCGGGAGCATTCGTCAATCCAAATTGCATTACTTTGAACTCATAATGACCATACCTCGTACTAAAAGCGGTCTTTGGAATATCAACATCTCTAACCGGAATTTGATGATAACCGGATCTCAAATCAATCTTTGAAAAAGTAGAAGCACCCTTTAATTGATCAAACAAATCTTCAATTCTTGGTAAAGGATACCTATTTTTGATTGTAATCCGATTCAATTCACGATAATCAATACAAAGCCTCATCGAACCATCTTTCTTCTTCACAAAAAGAACGGGAGCACCCCAAGGCGAGGCACTTGGTCGAATAAAACCCTTTTCAATCATATCATCCAGCTGCTTTCTTAAGTCTTTCAATTCAGACGGAGCCATACGATAAGGAGCTTTGGCAATAGGACCAGAACCAGGAACAAGATCAATAGAGAATTCAACATCACGCTCGGGAGGAATCCCGGGCAAATCTTCGGGGAATACATCAACGAATTCTCGAACAATAGGCACATCTTCAATACTTGGCAAAGAGGTATTGGAAGAAGTCACAACACACAAGAATGCTTGGTGACCTTTTCTAACCATACTTACCAACTTCATAGCGGAAATTAAAGACACACCTTTACGGGGATGAGATCCCTTATAGGTTATTCTAACACCTAAAGGACTCTTTAAATAAATCTTTTGATCACGACACTCGAACCTAGCATGATACATTACTAGCCAATCTATACCTAATATTATATCAAACTCTCCTAAAGGAAACTTAAGGAGATTTGCGGGAAAGATAGAACCCGAAATAGAAATAGGTACATTTGGATAAAGAGTAGAACAAGAGATAATATCTCCGGATGGTAAGGAAATGGGAGTATCCTCACTAGATGTAGGCTTGATAGATAATTTACTAGCATAGGTCGATGCCACAAAAGACATAGAAGCACCGGTATCAAAAAGAATAAGACACGGTTGCTCTAAAATTGAGAACATACCCGTAATGATCTCAGGATGAGCATCGGCTTCAGCACGGCTCATGACGAAGATTGAACCCTTAGGTTTAGGAGGAGGAGGGGGCACCTTTCGATCGGGGCAATCCTCGTAACGATGACCAGCCTTTTGACAAAAGTAACAAAGATAAGGTCGGTTGGAACATAGCACACCGGGGTGGTGTGGAAGTCTACACCGGTTGCAAAAGCGACCTTGAGCTTGAGGAGCATAAGGCCTATGAGCCACATTTGAAGTAGCTCTAGGAATAAAAGGAGAAGGATTTCTTGCATTTGCATTGGAAGGAGGATGAATCTCCTCTTGCTAGCATAGGAATTGGAGGAAGACGGAATAAACGGCCTCTTCCCAAAAGCATTCGGCCTAGGAGCATAAGAAGGAGAGGGATTATTCATTAAAGCTTCATCCCTAATAGCCTTCATTGAATTTTCGGCCCACAAGGCATCATCATAAAGATCTCCAAAGGAGGTGGTATTCCTCCTCACTTTACTTTGAAGAACGGCACTCAACTTGTTACGATAATAGAATGCACGGTTTTCATCATCTCGGATAAGCCTCGGCGCAAAATGCGCAAGCTTATTAAACTCCGTAGTAAACTCTTGAGCTGATAAGTTGCCTTGTTTAAAATCAATGAACTCCTTGAGCCTTTGTTGTTTA
This sequence comes from Heliosperma pusillum, assembly GCA_022085475.1. NCBI lineage: Eukaryota > Viridiplantae > Streptophyta > Magnoliopsida > Caryophyllales > Caryophyllaceae > Heliosperma > Heliosperma pusillum. Next base: position 21,243 of record JAIUZE010071189.1, on the reverse strand, counting down.
AGCTCTTTAGGATAAAATCTACCCTCTACAAGAGCTTTAAAGCAAGCCCAGTTAAAGCCCTCTTCAAGAACAGCAGTGGCACTTGTGATAGCCCACCAGATGTCAGCTTCCCTCACCAGAAAGTGCTTTGCGATCCTCACCTTGTCCTCTTCTCGGACTTGGTATAGATCGAATTGTTTCTCCATCTCACGGAACCAATCGGATAACTCCGTCGGATCCGGTTCTCCACCATATGGTACGATCTTACTTCTAGCTATCTGCCCAGCTACCCATGCGTAGCCACCTTGGTGGTTATCTTCCCTTCTAGGGGGAACTTGGTTGGCATTAGCTAAAGCGGCATCTTGCTGATTTTTCAGCACTTGAGCAAGAGCTTCCATCATAACGTTCTCAGCTAATCGTGGTCTAACCATCTTCATAAGAAACAAAAACAAATTAAGTTACTCCTATCAATTAGCATAAACAAATAGACTACCAAGTTAAGTCCTTAACTTCTACCCAATCTCTCATTTATTATTTTAAGGTCAAGTAGTTTAAGTTAGGGTTCACGTGTGTGCGTCGGGAGCGATAAAAAGCTCTGATACCAACTGTGACAACCCTCGCGAATGCGGAAATATAAAACATACAAGCATGTGAAATAATATGCGGAAATACGGTATTTTAAAAACTTTTATACATGCAAGATAGATAAAACGAGGAGTGTCAAAATATTACAAACTAAGTACGAAATACAACCAAGAGACGGGGTCTCTCAAAATGTTAGCAAAGAACAAGTGTTTAGCAAAACTAGCTACAATCGTCTAGAGGTGAAACTTCCAGGGACAACGCCCGCTAGCTCACACCCGAACCCAAAATAGCATAAGCAAAAAGCCATCCATGCAAGCAACCTGTTCATTCATGAAAAACATGAACGCCACAATCAGTGGGGAGTAACTCCGGGTTCTCCCAGCCATATCACATTAAACGTACATATAAGGAAATACAAAAGTAAAATCATGCATATATAGATATACATGTGAGTTACGATAAGAATAGATAGGCAATCCAATATATAATGATAAGATCATATGGAAATCAAAAATGGGTGGACTTATAGGTGGTACCACTCCTACTTGTGTAGGCTCAAATATTGGCTCTTTGGGTTACGATAAGAATAAATCTTTTTCCTTAGCGGTGGATGATTGAGAATCTTTTTGGCTTTCTACTTGTGTAGGCTCAAATATTGGCTCTTTGGGTTGCTGAGGTTCCGTATAGGTGGTACCACTCCTAAGGGTGATAGCATTTGCGGTGTCCCTCGGTTGCTCACCATGAGGTGGGAGTTGGCCTTGTTTTCTTTGGGCATTAGAGGCAGCCAATTGGGCCATTTGAGTTTCAAGCATCTTGATGGCAGCACTTTGAGCTTGATCACTCTTTTGAAGTTGAGCAAACATTGAATCTTGTTTTTGAACAACTTGGAGAAGCATGGATTCAATTTTGCTCAAGCTTGAGTCATTAGGTTGGCCTTGAATTTGGGGTGGTTGGTGTTGAGGTTGATTTTGGTAAGGTTGGTTGAAGTTGGGTTGGAATGAAGGTCTCTGGTTTTGAAAACCAGGTGGATTGTAAGGCTTTTGTTGATGTGGTGTGAATGGTTGTTGAATTTGTTGGTGGGGATTTTGAATGTTGGTGATTTTGTAAGACAAAAATGGGTGATGTTTTGTGTTTTCATTATAGAAGTTTGAGAAAGCGTTGCCTTGCCTATATCCTTGGTAGGCATTGACTTTCTCTATTGAACTTCTACATTCTTGAAAACTATGCCCTCCAACCCCACATGTCTCACATACCACTACGTGGTTAGTGACGTTAACATGCTCCTTGGATTGGGAAGAGCTTCCTACTTGTTGCTGCATAAGGGCTAATTGGGCTTCTAGGAGTGCTACTTTACTTGAATCCTCCTGCTTGGTTTTGAGTGGCATAGCACGCGAGTTGCTATACTGAGAGTCGTGGATTGCCATTGACTCGATAGTCGTACTAGCTATTTCTATATCGATTTGATCGAAACGACCATTGTTAGCGGAGTCGAGGATACGACGCGATTCGCCACAACAACCGTTGTAGAAGGTGATAGCTAAGAACCATGAATCAAGGCCATGATGAGGGCATTCTCTTTGTAATTCTTTGTACCTTTCCCATGCCTCGTAAAGGCTTTCATCGCCTCTCTGACGGAATCCAGTAAATTGGTTCCGTAAGAGTGCGGTTCGTTCTGGTGGAAAGTACTTTTGATAGAAAGCAAGAGCTAGACCATCCCAGTCGGCTATTCCTGAGGCAACTCAGTCAAGACTATTGATCCAGAGTTTTGCCTTTTCTTTTAAAGAGAAGGGAAATAGCATTTCCCTAATCTGCTCTTGGGATACTCCAGTTTGTCTAATCGTTGAGCAATAATCACAGAAGCTTTGGATATGAAGGTTGGGATCTTCTGTGGCATTGCCACCAAATTGACTTCTTTCTATTCGATTGATGAAGGCAGGTTTGATTTCAAAGTTTTGGGCAGTGATTTGAGGTGTAGTGATACCCCTTGGAAGTGTATCTGCAGTGGGTTTGGAATGGTCGGAAAGTCGAACCATTTTCTTTTGTGAAGATGAAGATAGAGTGTTGGTTGAAAGTTGATTAGTTTTTGGGAATGGAGATGAGAATGGATCTTCTTCTCCTTCAAGATTAGGTAAGATATCCGAGTATTTCTCACGAACACGATCTAAACTTGAAATATCAGAAGCTTTTGAAATTTCGTTGAATAGCTTTAGTTTCCTACGCAGAGTTCTTTCCAGTGCGGGGTCTAAAGGAATAGGGGTCCCTAGTCTAGAAGATCTGGGCATAAGATTGGAAAGCTAAGATGAAAAATCAAGAGAGGTCTAAAGGAATTTAGGTCCCTAAAGACTAGATAAAACTGATTGCGATAAAAATCTCAAGAAAAAGGAAAACTAAACCGTGCTCCCCGGCAACGGCGCCAAAATTTGATCGGGCCTGTCGCAAGCCCAATACAAAGATAATTTACCCAGACTAGGCTAATAACAAATTAATGTAATTAGGGAAGTAAGGGTCGATCCTCAGGGAGATGGTGTTTCCTAAGGATTGTGAATCGTCTCACAATTGAGTTTTATCTAACGATTTTCTGGGTTTTGAGGTTTTGAATTCTAAACTAATAAAGAACATAAATAAAAACAAAATAAAAGTAAACTAAAATGAAAACAATAAGGCAAATGATGAATTAACAATAATGAGAAGCATCTAGGGAAGTAGGTTCACACATGTAGATTGACATATTGATGAAATTGGATTTAGGATATGCAAATAATTCATTGTGAGTTCCTAAGAATGATGTGTTCATTACAATCATAGATCAGATAGTCTAGCAGGCTTTTAGGCAATTTACTAGGTCTTAATCCACCATGTCATGCTTTGTCTATTCAATTCTCGTATCTCTACCTTGGAAAAGAATTCCATACTAGTCAATGATTTTGATCAGGAATCGTCAACTATCGTTAAAGTCCAAACATGCATAGACACAATGTTTTAAAAGCAAAAATTTTTTTATCCAATTATCATCTTTTAATCAATCCAACATGGCTACCCTACACCCTAGAAAGGTGACTACTCACTCATGATAATGTTTATGTCTAAGATGATATTAACAATGAAAACTAGGATAGACATGTTTCGTTGATTTTTGACAATAATGTAAGACTCTCTATATGACGATAATAACGACGCTATTTGACAATCTAAGAAATGAAATTACGATTATAACAACATGAAAAATGAATCTAAGATAATATGAATAGAAAATAACAATCAAATAGAAAACAATAAAGGACAACAAACAAAGGGTAAATTAGGAATACCTAGGTGACGATCAACAACGAAAGCGATAACAATAATAGAAATCCCTCGCATAGAATAATCGTTCCTTGAATTACAACACTTAAACCCAACAAAATAGATTACAAAGATTGAAACTCTTATTAATCTAATCTAAGGTTTGATGTGAAATGGACAGAAATAAACTAAGAACTAAAGACAAAAGAAAAAAATGTTCTAAACTAGAAAGACTAAACTAAAGAGAAAAGAAAAGATTATTCTAAAGAGGATATGTAAAGAAGATTGTTGTGATGGATGTAGATGTGTTGAGAAGAGGGGCTGGAGCATCTATATATAGGATTAGGGTTTCGTGGAGAAGGGGTCGAGCATTAAACATATAAGACAAAAATAGGAAGTTGAAGCATTTTTGTGCGGAGCAGCGAACATCCCCGATCGGGTACACCCTTACCCGATCGGGTAAGTGGTCATCTAGAAGCATTTGACTAACGTTTCATCTTCCTTTGCTTTGACTTGACTTCCATCATCCCCCTTGACCTCTTCAATCGGGTTTGTTGATAGGGTTTGATGTAAAGTGATGAATTCTTCCGCCCAATTGATTGATCTTCCGACAACTACGACATCGTCTTTACTTCTTCTCTCTTTTGTGTAAGTGAACCTTCTTGAAATGCCTTTGACATGGTCAGGCTTGCTTCTTCAAATCGTCGGGTTCTAGGCAATTGGTCGGGAATATAGAAAAAGGTCGTAGAAACGTCACTTTCCCTACAAAACAGGTTAGAACACATGAATTTGCCTAGAAGACGATATTAGCTCATAAAATGGCTTAATAAAGCACGAATGACATATAAAACCGAGCTAAAATGGGGGTTAAAATCATACAAATATTCACTTATCAAACTCCCCCAAGCTAAACCTTTGCTTGTCCTCAAGCAAACATAGCAAACAATACCAGGACAAGGTTGCAAGCATTGGCTACTACACCATCAAGAAACAAATCTCAACGTCAAACCTTGAAAACATAATCAATCATAACCCAGAAACAACGTGGGCAAGAATGATACATACACATGGCTGAGATTTACATAACGGCGCAGCACAAAGAATTACACTATAGAATTTCGGCTCTTGCATGATCTTTTGACAAATGGACTTTCACGGCACACTCGAACACTCATTGCATGTAAAAGGTGATTTCTTTATGTGTAAATGTTTTTGAGACACTCACCTATCTACGACTTATGAAAATGTGTCCGCAGTCTAATATGGTAAACAATTCAAAACACAAGACAAAGATCACAATGCACATAGAAAAGAAGCCGAAAAAAAAGAACAAGGCTTTGGGAAATGGGTGAAAGGTGGACCAATAGTTATGGTCATGTGAAGGTTAGAATGAGCTAGCAGCTGAGCAATGATAAATGAATACTCAATCCAATCTTTCGGTTAATTCTCACAAGACAAATAACGAAGCCAGAAGTAACAATTTGGCCTATTACACACGAAACACAAGGGTAAACTCCTTTTACTGATTTGACATTTTGAGGAGATACTGACAACTTCTTTTTTTTTTTTCTTTTTTTTTTCTCTTTCAATTTTTTTCATTTTTTTTTTCTTTTCTTTCAATGTTTTCTTTTGAACATCACTTCTTGAACATTTTTCGTTCTCCAAATTCACTTTGACAGATATGAACAAATCTTCTCAAAAGAGCACCCATACACCATAGTCTAGCTACTAGCTCAAAAGATAGGTAGTTGTTTTATGTGTAGCTATTATTTTTGTGAAGCGTTTGTATGAAGGGGCTTATTTTGAGGGGCAATTCAAAGTAAAAAAGCTTCAAATCTTAGTGAATCATGAATGCAATGCTTATAGAAATGAAATGAGAACCATACTTATGCGTTTTGACATGACACACATCACAAGGAGAACTACACACACCTAAATGAGACTGGGTATAGATGTACCAGTCTAAGGAGTTTCTACCTTACAATATATGTAACTTGCCAAATGTCAAGATCAAGCGTACTCAAATATAGATTCATTCCATGCCTACTGTGTACAAGACTTCCCCATGTATGCACAATTCAATGAATATTGAATCATTATCTTTTGAAAGCTCTAAGTTTGGGATATGTAACATGATGGCATAGTAAACAAGCAAGCAAAGCATGAAAAGCATTCAATTGAGTTAAGAATTTTAAAATTTCTCTCTAAATTCTTCTCTAAAAGCTTCTCTTTCTTTTTCAAAATTTGAAAAATATAACTAAAATGCAAAATGGGAAAATGCAATCCCTCCCCCAAGCTAAATATCACATTGTCTTCAATGTGAGCACAAAGACAAAATATGCAACGAGATGTTTAATGGGAAGAAGGGAAAAATGAAAAAAGAATGAAGCGTACTAGTTAGCGCGGACTCCCCCAAGCTAGTCTTTTGGACTTGACAAGGAAGGTCTTCAGAGATTCTTCAAAAACTCTTTCATCTGCAAAGAAATCTAACAAAACAACGAAAAAAGGAAAAGCAAAAATGAAAAATGAAAAGAAACACGGGTTGCCTCCCGAGAAGCGCTTGTTTAACGTCCTGCTCGACGAATTCTTCTATGAAATCATTGGGTTGGGGATTGACGCTCCATATAGACAATATCTAAACATCCGATGATAGAATTGCTATAGTAGAGTTTCAGTCTGTGTCCATTGACTTTGAATTTCTCACCGTTGCCAGCTATTATTTCCACATAGCCATACTTGCTAACATACATGACAGTGAATGGTCCAGACCATCGAAGTTTTCCCGGAAAGATTTTCAGACGGGAGTTGAAAAGAAGTACTTGGTCACCGACATTAAATTCTTTTCTAATTATCCTCTTTTCGTGCCAACGCTTCGTTTTCTCTTTGTAGATCCTAGAATTCTCATAAGCTTGCAAACGAAATTCCTCCCGCTCATTGAGTTGCAAAAGTCGTGTATCAGCGCTAAGCTTAGTGTCTAAGTTGATTTCTTTGATAGCCCAGTAAGCTTTGTACTCTAACTCGACAGGAAGATGACAGGCCTTTCCATAAACTAACCGATAAGGAGATGTTCCAATCGGGGTTTTGAAAGCTGTACGGTAAGCCCATAAGGTGTCATCGAGCTTATTACTCCAGTCGGTTCTAGATCTTGAGACTACTTTCTGAAGAATTGTTTTGAGCTCTCTGTTCGAGACTTCTACTTGACCGCTTGTCTGAGGGTGGTAGGCTAAACCTCGTCTGTGATACACACCATACTTGGCAAGCAGAGTGTCTAACTGCTTTTCTCCAAAATGAGTTCCTCGATCACTTATCACGGCTCTGGGTACACCAAAATGCGGAAAAATGATCTTAAATAGCCGTATCACAGCTCTAGCATCGTTGGTGGGAGTGGCAATTGCTTCTACCCACTTAGAAACATAGTCGACAGCGACTAAGATGTAACGATTTCCGTTAGAAGAAGGGAATGGTCCTTGATAGTCAATACCCTAGACATCGAATATTTCGACTTCTAATATGCCGTTTTGAGGCATTTCATGTCTCTTGGATATTTGACCCATTCGTTGACAAGCATCACAAGCCATAACAAAGTCTTTTGAATCTTTAAACATCGAGGGCCAGAAAAACCCGGATTGTAAGACTTTGGCTACGGTCTTGGACGGACCATGATGACCACCATAAGCAGATGAGTGGCATCCTTCTAAAACTCCTTTAACTTCCTACTGGGGGATACATCGTCTATACAGACCATCTGAACACTGCTTGAAAAGATAAGGGTCATCCCAAACAAAGAATTTTGCATCATGCAAAAATCTCTTTCTTTGGTTATAAGAAAGGTCAGAAGTTAGCTGGCGACTAACAAGAAAATTGGCCATATCAGCAAACCAAGGAGAAGAGTCCGCATTTGCCATTTGATCGGTTATGTGGCGGTCCCGATACAAAAATAATTACCCGCACTTAGGCTAACAACATAAGAAATGTAATTAGGGAAGTAGGGTGTCGATCTTCAGGGAGTACGTGTTAACGATGAATTGCTATGGATTGATTTTCATTTAAGTTCGAGTCATTTGAGGTGGTTGTTTAAGCTATTAACATAAAATAAAATGACAAGTATGTAAATGACGATATGTAAATGACAAAAATGTAAATTGCAGAATGTAAAACTCAAAACAGAAGACTTACCCGATCGGATTGTCACGTACCCGATCGGGGAAGTTCTCTGATCTGAATGACGACAATTAAATTCTAACTAAAGGCGATATTTAAATGACAATATTGAAAGACTATCTAACTAAACTGATAAACTAGATAATAATAATAAAGTAAACTATCTAAGAACGGAAATAGAAAGACGATAAAGTAAACTATCTAGATAACAATAAAATAAACTATCTAAAACGGTAAAATAAACTAACTAATCAAATTGAAATAGTGAAAGAGAAATACATGCAAAACTAATTAAAAGTTTCATTGATACCAACATTAGAATTACTATGATTGTCTAGGCCTTATAGCGGTATATTCCTTCCGGATTCGTACCGACCTTTTAGTGGGTCCTAACGTCCTCTCAGCATGGTTAGGTCACTAAACCCCTATTGGCAGTCCTAATTCCCATCCCAACTCTCGTTATAAAGATAGAAATTGACTAATACAAACAATTGCTTATGGCCACTAAACATAGTTATAGAATTTGGCATGACCAAAGGAAGAAACAACTATATGGTTCAATTGGTATCTACTCTTCTTTTAATTCATTTAACTGTAAATCATTTCAATATTACAACTCTATTTATTTTATGTACACAATGTTAATCTTACAATATTATATCTAATTTATGTGATCATGTGATTAAGTAAATTAATAAGAAAAAGATGTAGGAAATTAGACTATGAAATATAAATACTAGAGTGATTATGGTGATTATATTAATAATGATTCTAGTGATGAATTCTATGATTATATGATTAGGTAAATTATAATGTGACATGTTAAATAATATTTCGGTTTTAACTAGATTAATTTTAGATTGATTTCCTAACAACAACAATATGAAAACAATACTAATTAGTTTAAAGTTCATGATGAAAATTGCATAGTAAAAGATAGAGAATTACCGAGTTGGAATATGAATATATAAGAACGAAAGTAAAGAACAAACATCCAATAACAAAAGCTATGAAAACACTAGAGAAACACTAAGAAATAAACTATATTCTAAAACTTGTACGAAAAAAATAAACTATGTAATGTGTTATTGTATGAAAGTATGCTAAAAGATAATAGGAAGTTATGAAGTATGTGATGATAATTGTGTGTGATGATCATTGGCCTTTATAGGGCTGCATAGCTGCTGATCCCTCGTCCAAATTCATACCCTAGTCAAAGCATTAAATCACCAATTTAAGCTCGGTTGAAGAAGAGTTAAGTAACGTCCAATTGCAGAAATACCCGATCGGGTATATGGTAATCCGATCGGGTAAATGTGCAAGATGGATTCTTCCGTCTTTTCGTCTTAGGCACGGAATCCTATGCTTTGGTCTTGGTCATTGCAATACGGAATTGGGCTTGGGCTGATCTTCTTTTGGCTTGGGTTGATGTTTCCTTTTGAAGTTCAAAGCCAAAGTCTAAGATAAATCCAATTGAGGAAGGATGTAGCGGAATCGTAATCAAATCGTGAACTGGCTATCATCAATTCCTTTAAAACTCGTGTCCTAGTGCCTTTGCTCCATAAAGTAGGAAAATATAGCAAAACCGCTTCATTTCCTATAAAAACGAGTCAAAACACGCAAAACAACTAGAATAGCAATATTAGCTCGTTAATCACTTAACAAAGTACATAAATCGTATGGAAATCGAGCTAAAACGGGGGATAAATTAGTACAAAATATTACTTATCAAACTCCCCCAAGCTAAACTCTTGCTTGTCCTCCAGCAAACATAACAATCATAACTAGGACAAGGGTAGCTAACGATGATCAATCTATCATACAAATCTCAAAAAGTAAGCTCTTACAAGTAGATGAATCATAAGCCCGTAGCAACAAGGGCGAAGGAAAATGCGAATCATGGTTGAGATTTACATAACGGCGCAGCATAGAAAATATTCTTTGGACCTTTTCAGCTCTTGCATGATCTTTTTGACAATGGACTCTCACGGTACACTCTCCACTCAATTTTTCGTAAAATAGGAAATATTGGTTCCAATTTGAAGTGACACTCACCTATCTACAACTTATAAGAATGTGCCCGCAGTCTAGTATGGTAGATAATCCAAAACCATTAAGCAAAACTAATCATGATCAAAATATAATGTAGGAAGCATTAGAAAAGTCAAGAAGAGGCTTTAGGAAATTTGGGTAAGAAAGTGGACAAATGATTTTGGTCATGTGGAGCTTAAAGTCAAGCTAGTAATAACCAAATGTGTAGTGGATACTCAATCCAATTCATACCAATTCCCATCAACAATAGTCAAAGCCAAAAGCATCATATTGGCTTATTAAACATCAAAAACCAAGTTACGACTTCCCATAATTTTTCTTTCTTTTCTTTTCATGGAAGCGTTTTTCCTCTTTTTTCTTTTTTCTTTTTTTTTCTTTTGAGCTTTTCAATTTCATTTCATTTTCATTTTTCATCATTTTTCAAAGCTCTTTTTTTTCTCTTTTTCTCCTTCACATCAGAACCCGGGAATCAGCAATCCCGAGACAAGTTCACACCAAATGGTGGCATTATCAGAGCATCGCAAAAGCATAGAACACCCCTACACATATAGTTGGTTACTAGCTCAACCAAGGTAGGCAATATTATAATGTAGCTAGAAAGAAGGGTGTTTTTTGCGAAATGTGAACAAGTATGAATGGCTTCAAAATGTTGATCATGGCAGTAATACTTATAGAAAATGGAATAAAAACCATACTTATGCGTTTTGATGTAGCACAGACTATAAGGAGAAACTACTTACTCCTAAACTGGGATCGGGTTCAGATGTACCGACCACTGGAGGCTCTACCTTACAATATGAGTAGCTTGCCTAAGTCAAGATCAAGCTTAATTAAGTCCAAATGCAACTTTTTACCTACTGTGTACAAGACATCCCCATGAATGCACAATTCCTCATAATATAATGAAACATCAACTTATAAAAACTATAAAATGAGAAATGTAAGATGGAAATGATCTTTTCTTTTTGTTTTTTTTTTAGATTCTCGATTTTTTTGATTTTTTTTTTCAATAAAAACTAAAAAATGAACTAAGAAAATTAAAAGAAAAATAAAAATCTAAATGCAAATCCTAAATGCGAAGCCTCCCCCAAGCTAAAACTTCACATTGTCCTCAATGTGCATGCAAGTATAACAGAAACAAACCGAGAAACGACTGGTAGCACATGAAACAGAGAAACGATATGAAATTCTAATGGGAAAAGGGGCTAAAATAAAACGAAAAATGCAAAAGAAAGAAAGGAAAGAAAGAAAATTCTTACAAAATGTCTAGCCTCCCCCAAGCTAGTATAAACAAGGGGAGCTCATCATCAAATCACAAAGGCCACCAGCTACGGCCTCTCCTCTTAGAAGGAGGTGGCTCGGATGCGGATCCAGAAGCATCTGTATAGTAGGTATCATCTGCAGAATAATAACTACCACCAGAAGTAATGATTCCGGTTGGGTCGCTGGCTCCTAAGGACTGTTACTCTCCTACTTGGTGATCTCCAAAATCACATCTATACCCCCCAAAACTCTCGACGCCATAGTCGGTTCCACAGTAATCCGGTCCGGTCTGCTGCACACCTGCATCATAAGCAGTACCATACTCCCCTTCGGGCCAAGTATAAAAAGACGGGTGGGGGCCCTCAGGTCTAATCACACCTTGCCTAGCAAAGTGGTCATAGATGGGGTGCAAAGCAAGTTGCTGGTCGGACTGAATTCTATTAACGGACAAGGTTAGGGCTTCAAACATGGCGGTCACATCGCCCGCAGCATGGGTCGAGTGAGAGGATGATCTTACCTCAGGGCGGCGGGATCTAAGTTGAACAGGGGGGTCAATGTGGGTAATATCCCCAACAGAAGGTAGTAAGTGGGTCGGGGCAAGATAGCCTCACATTCTTGAAGTTAAGGACGCTGCGAAAGAAATGGAATTTGCTCTACCTCAGCGGTCAACTTGACCGAATCACGGCCAGTTATCCTCCAAATCATATGGGGGTGAGAGACCCGAAACCAGTTGAGCTGAACAAAATAAGCATAATCCAACCCATTTCCCATCTCGGTGGGAGGTGTAGTCAATGCCTGGAGGTTGGTGGTGGCTTGGTTAAAACCACAAACTCGCATAACAAGGTGAGTGATAAGACCTCCATAGACAAGGGCAGTGTTCTTGGGATTAATAGCTTTGGTCAACTGAACAGCAAAATGATACGGTATACTAATAGACCATGGTTCATCACCATTCACATTCGAAAATCCTCCTAACATTTCTAACTCCACTCGTCGCACCAAATGAGGCTCAGCACGACCCAAAAAGGTCCATCCCATGAATCTTTGCCATATTCTAATGGAGGGATGATGCATATGTTGGTGTGGGACATGGTCCCAACGAGAGATAGGGTAAGTCGAAATAGCACTCCAAAGCAGGCTAATATCAAAGCCTTATGGAGGTGAGGTAACAGTATCCTCAGTGGTAAGACCAAATTGTCTAGCAAAGTTCTCTAAGTTCATATTATAATCATCATTAAACAAGCGAAACTGAACTTGAGGCATGGTATTTCTATTTATAGACCTATGCAACTCGAATGAGCTTAAGAATTCAAGGGTTAATTGAGGGTAGGTCTCATAACTAAAGTTCATGCTAGCATTCATACCTAAGCCCCTAAATAACACTTTAACATGCTCATAAAGTTTCATATGCCTTAAAGAAGAAACATTGAGGAACTTGGTAGCCCTCATACCTTTGCTTTTAAGTATACACCAATTTTGCCATTGCTTGTGTGAACTAAATTCTACATCCGGAAAGTTAGGATCATGCATAGCATTTCCTTGATTTTCGGGTTGATCGTTTGCTTCAAGCATTTCTATATCTTCTTCTTGTGCTCTACTACTCTCTCCTTGAGTGGAGGTTCTTGCCCTCTTTGATTTCCTTAATGTAGGTGCCATTTTCTACAAATAACTAGTATTAAAACACTTCATTCATAAACATAATTGATAGCATAAGTGTTATAATACTAAGCTTTGAGCACAAATTCAAGCATAGTGACCTTAGTGAAACATTGTCATGCTATCTTTTGAGCACAAATGGATGTTTTAAGCATAACAATATGTCACTAAGATGAGCAACATATACTTAAATCATGAGTTTGGCTACTACCTAAGGGTACTAATGCTAAATTAACATGACAAGATCATAAGTTCATAGTATAAAGCATGAATTCAAGCATCATACTACCACTTAAGCACAAATTCTTAGCATATAGTAAAGATGAGTATCCTAATTAGCATATGGGCATCCAAATCATAGTAATCATCCTATTTAATCACTAAAATTCACTCTATAGCATGTAAGAATCATTAGAAATCCAATTTAAACAAGTTTTGCAATCAAAATCAAGAACCCCCAAATTTGAGATAGGGTTTGTTCATGTTGAATTTCTGAAAAATATAGAGAGATTGAAGTAACTAAAGTAGAAATAACTTATTTGATGATGCTTAGAAGTTGCCCTTGATGAACTATAGGAACAAATTTTGTAAGAAAAGACTAAAAATTGAAGGTTTTGAGAGAATTTTGAGCTTTGAAATTGAAGAACACGGGTATAAGGCAGCAAGCAAAGGGTAGCAAGTGGGTTTTATAGAAGAAATTAGAGCAAAATACGAGGCAGCCAATTTACCCGATCGGGTATATAGCAATCCGATCGGGGAAACTTGTTGGTCCGGTTTTTGTTTCTATTTTCTTTGCCACTTGCTCTTACCTTTTGGCTATGTCCTTGCACATATTTACTAACCTTAGTGATCTTGGCAACTTGGGCCAAGGATAGCTCCTTCTTGTCTCAATAAGTCCTCCGATTCTAAGTACGAAAAACTAAATACTAGACATGCATAATAACAAGTAAAACAAAAGTTGTTCCTAACTATTACAATACAAAATCCAAAAATAGAGTCCAAATAAAATAGTCCAAATTAAAATCATTGTCTAATAAGTAAAAGAAAAAAAAATGCATAAAGAAAAAGAAAAGAAAAAGACGGGTTGCCTCCCGACAAGCGCATTTTTAAGTCATGCTAGACTATGTTTTGCTATCCCTCCTTAAGCCTTATGAAGGGATTTAAGCTCCTTGTAGCTGGATTCGTCCTTGAATTTCCTTATTTACCTTTTGCCAACACCCATGGCCATCTCATTCTAATCATGCCTCCGCAGCTTTGAAAGCCTCGAGGTCGCCATCTCCAACGCTCAACACATTCCCCTTTTTATCAAAGGTGGCACTCGATCCATCTATTTCAAACGTGATCTTTTCTCCTTTCACATCTATACAAGCTCCAACCGTATTTAGGAAGGGTGTTCCTAATATAATATAGTCATTCCTTTCCTTCTTTGAAAATATGACATAGAAATCGACGGGAATGAGGAAGTATCCAATCCGTATTGGGACATCTTCCACAATTCCTGCGGGAGTATGCATAGATCCATCGGCTAGTTGAAGACTAGTACTAGTGAATTTCATTTGTATGGGACAATGGTCATGATAGAAATCAAAAGGCATGACGCTAATAGCGGCCCCTAGATCACACAATGCACCTTTGACCTTATGAAAACACATTGTGAAAGAAATGTTGAAACAACCTGGGTCCTTAAGTTTGGAAGGAATGAGAATCTTCCCTTCTTCAAGGGTAGGTTCCTTGCGAGAGTCTTTGGTTGCTTCGTTTTGCCTAGATGTTTTGCCAATCCGTGCCTCTAATTTTGAAAAAGCTTCTTTTGTTGCCAAAGTTACTTCTCCAATTCTTTCCTCCAATTTCCCTTGAGCTTTTATCAATGTCATGATCAAAGCTTCGAGACGAGATGTCTCCTCATGTGTAGGGACTTTGGTTGGTTTGGATAGTGTTGGATTGTTGCAAAGTTCATGGGGTAACCTAAAGATAGGCTCCTTACTCTTTTCATTCCCAAGAGGATGATCACAAGGTTTGTCACTAATCATGTCAATTGTGACAATCGATGGCGCTTCACTCCCTTGGGTGTGTTGACTAGAACTCGATGGGGTCAACTCCTCTACTCTTATTTGGAGAGATAAAATGGCTGATTTGTGTGAGTTTAAGCTAGAAAAGAAGTATGAGTACATATTATGTTGGGATTGGATTACTTCCCTTAACTTAACATCTACTTTAGCTATCACATGATCATTTTGAAAGGATGAGTTTCGAATTGTATGAGGTGTATTTGTGGGTTGAGTTTGGCGAAATTGTGGGTGGAAAGGGTTTAAGAATGTGAGTTTGTTCCCACATCGTTGAGGTGTATGCCCTATCCCACCACAAAGTTCACATGGTTTTGTAATTGAGGTAAATGGGTTGAAAACTTTTGGGCGATATAAAGTGCTTTTTGGGGTGGTTTAATTTGGTTGAACGGGACAGGCTAAGGAAATAGTAGTGTCAACATCTTTTGAAGTTTCCACTCGACTCTTCTTTCGCTCTCCCCCATTAGTTTGTGAACCTTCCCCACTTTCGTTTTGTGATTTAATTGATAGGTTTGACAAATTGGTTCTAAACCTACGGTGAAAAGCGATGACAATCTCTTCCCACTCCATAGGTCTTGTGGCTTCCTTTAAACAACGGGTGAACCACCATTTAGCTTCTCCCTTTAGTGATAAAGGAAAAAGGGTTTCTCTAATTTCGTTTTGGGTGATTCCCTCCCTTCACAAAGGTTTGACACAATTCGCAAAAGGTTTGCAGATGATGTGACGGGTTTTCGTTTGGTTTTCCACTAAATTGGTTACCCTCAATGAGAGCAATCAAAGTCATATGGACCCTTAGGATCCCACTAGCGAGCTCAAAAACCCGGTACCTTGGATCTTCCCTTGTTAGTACCATTTTTGTCAACCTACAAGAAAAAAAACACAAAAATGAAAGTTAGTAACGATTTAGGTACGATTGCACCTAAGAATGGTAGAAATGATAAACAAAAACCAACAATTCATAGATAAAAAAAACCGTGCTCCCCGGCAACGGCGCCAAAATTTGATCGGTTATGTCGCGGTCCCGATACAAAAATAATTACCCACACTTAGGCTAACAACATAAGGAATGTAATTAGGGAAGTAGGGTGTCGATCCTTAGGGAATACGTGTTAACTATGAATTGCTATGGATTGATTTTCATTTAAGTTCGAGTCATTTGAGGTGGTTGTTTAAGCTATTAACATAAAATAAAATGACAAGTATGTAAATGATGATATGTAAATGACAAATATGTAAATTGCAGATTGTAAAACTCAAAACAGAAGACTTACCCGATCGGATTGTCACGTACCCGATCGGGGAAGTTCTCTGATCCGAATGACAACAATTAAATTCTAACAAAAGGCGATATTTAAATGACAATATTGAAAGACTATCTAACTAAACTGATAAACTAGATAATAATAATAAAGTAAACTATCTAAGAACGGAAATAGAAAGACGATAAAGTAAATTATCTAGATAACAATAAAATAAACTATCTAAAACGGTAAAATAAACTAACTAATCAAATTGAAATAGTGAACGAGAAATACATGCAAAACTAATTAAAAGTTTCATTGATACCAACATTAGAATTATTATGATTGTCTAGGCCTTGTAGCGGTATATTCCTTCCAGATTCGTACCGACCTTTTAGTGGGTCCTAACGTCCTCTCAGCATAGTTAGGTCACTAAACCCCTATTGGCAGTTCTAATTCCCATCCCATCTCTCGTTATAAAGATAGAAATTGACTAATACAAACAATTGCTTATGGCCACTAAACATAGTTATAGAATTTGGCATGACCAAAGGAAGAAACAACTAGATGGGTCAATTGGTATCTACTCTTCTTTTAATTCATTTAACTTGTGAATCATTTCAATATTACAACTCTATTTATTTTATGTACACAATGTTAATCTTACAATATTATATCTAATTTATATGATCATGTGAGTAAGTAAATTAATAAGAAAAAGATGTAGGAAATTAGACTATGAAATATAAATACTAGAGTGATTATGGTGATTATATTAATAATGATTCTAGTGACAAATTCTATGATTATATGATTAGGTAAATTATAATGTGACATGTTAAATAATATTTTGGTTTTAACTAGATTAATTTTAGATTGATTTCCTAATAACAACAATATGAAAACAATACTAATTAGTTTAAAGTTCATGATGAAAATTGCATAGTAAAAGATAGGGAATTACCGAGTTGGAATATGAATATATAAGAACGAAAGTAAAGAACAAATATCCAATAACAAAAGCTATGAAAACACTAGAGAAACACTAAGAAATAAACTATATTCTAAAACTTGTAAGAAAGAAATAAACTATGAAATTTATTATTGTATGAAAGTATGCTAAAAGATAATAGGAAGTTATGTAGTATGTGATGATATTTGTGTGTGATGATCATTGGCTTTTATAGGGCTGCATGGCTGCTGATCCCTCATCAAAAATCCTACCCTAGTCAAAGCATTAAATCACCCATTTAAGCTCGGTTGAAGAAGAGTTAAGTAACGTCCAATTGCAGAAATACCCGATCGGGTATATGGTAATCCGATCGGGTAAATGTGCAAGATGGATTATTCCGTCTTTTTGTCTTAGGCACGGAATTCTATGCCTTGGTCTTGGTCAATGCAATACGGAATTGGGCTTGGGCTGATCTTCTTTTGGCTTGGGTTGATGTTTCCTTTTAAAGTTCAAAGCCAAAGTCCAAGATAAATCCAATTGAGGAAGGATGTAGCGGAATCGTAATCAAATCGTGAACTGGCTATCATCAATTCCTTGAAAACTCGTGTCCTAGTGCGTCGGGAGCAAAACCGCTTCATTTCCTTTAAAACGAGTCAAAACACGCAAAACAACTAGAATAGCAATATTAGCTCGTTAATCACTTAACAAAGTGCATAAATCGTATGGAAATCGAGCTAAAACGGGGGATAAATTAGTACAAAATATCACTTATCACCATTAATGAATCATCAGCAAACGAATCATTAATCGGCGTTGGTAATCCTATTTCAGTTACTCTTATCCTTGAGAGATGGTCAGCGACTAAATTCTCTGCTCCTTTCTTATCCCGAATTTCTAAATCAAACTCTTGAAGGAGTAAGATCCATCGGATAAGTCTAGGTTTCGCTTCTTTCTTTGAATGCAGATATTTCAAAGCAGCATAATCAGTGTAAACAATGACTTTTGATCCTATAAGGTAAGAACGGAGTTTGTCTAAGGCATAGAGAATGGCAAGAAGGTCTTTTTCGGTGGTGGCATAGTTGATTTGGGCAGGATCTAAGGTTTTACTAGCATAGTAAATCGCATGAAGGAACTTTTTCTTTCTTTGCCCTAAAAGAACTCCAACGGCATAATCACTCGCATCGCACATAAGTTCAAATGTAAGATTCCAATCAGGCGACTGGATTATAGATGCGGTGATTAAAGCACGTTTGATTTTGTTGAATGCCTCAAGGCATTCCTTTGTGAAATTAAAAGGTGCATCCTTGAAAAGGAGCTCAGTCAGGGGCTTGGCTATTTTTGAAAAGTCTTTTATAAACCGTCGGTAAAAACCGGCGTGGCCAAGGAAACTCCTGATTCCTTTTACATTAGCAGGTGGTGTGTAACAACCCGAAAAGTACCCAATTTGTTCCGTAAAATATCTTAAGGATACTTTTCAGTCTGTTTAAGTTTTAAAGTGGAATTTATTGTTTCCAATTGAATTTTGAAATTCCGAGTTCGTATTTGGAATTTCTTTGAGATTCCAAGGGAATCCCGTTTTAAGTCAACTTTGACTTTCGTTGACTTTTTCCGACTCGCCTGTAATTTTGAAGACCGAAATTTTATTTAAAAAAATAATAGTTTTAATTTATTTTTATTAAGATTTATTTAGATTTATCATAATTTAATATAATTATTTTGAATTTATTCGGAATTTAAAGAATAACTTTTACGGTTTAATCCCGAACATCATTTAACTATTCCCGAGTCGTCGTAAATCCCGAAACAAACCCGAAACTCGACTTTGGCATGAGTCACATGCCCATGTCATCTTTTTCCACTCACAATTAGATCTTTTGATTGTTTCGATTAAACTAATACAAATATCTAAGATATTTGTTACTTTATCGATCCGTCAACGGAAATTACGCAAATCGCTCAAAAACAGATCCGACTACTACCCATTTCTCACGGCTCTTTCCCCTCTCTTAGGCCTAGATATTTTCCTTTCTTTTCATTAATATAACATAATATCTAGATATTTGATTTAATTAACTTAAAATCTAATTAATTATCTTATTATAATAATAAAACCCGAGTCAATTCCGTAACAACAATTTCAAAACCCGACTCATTATTTTCTCTATAAACACACGGCCCAACCTCACCATTACTCACTA
Organism: Heliosperma pusillum; assembly: GCA_022085475.1. Classification (NCBI taxonomy): domain Eukaryota; kingdom Viridiplantae; phylum Streptophyta; class Magnoliopsida; order Caryophyllales; family Caryophyllaceae; genus Heliosperma; species Heliosperma pusillum. Next base: position 1,814 of record JAIUZE010071189.1, on the reverse strand, counting down.
ACAACTTTTCATTTTACAATAAGTCAAATTAAGATCTAATTAATCGTTCTTCATCGTTCTTCATTCGTTCTTCGTCGTTCTTCATTCGTTCTTCGTCGTTCTTGAGCAAAATCATCATAAAACCTTCATTTCTTAATTAAATCCGTCCTAACTTATATTTCTAGAATCTCCTCTTCGCTCTCCATCGTCAAGTACGGTTTATTTTCAATTCCGTCAAAATCGTTTTCAACACTTTAATTATGGAAAATCAAGTTTTAATTCTAATAATGTTTTTCTTTTCATTTCTTATAGGGGAAGATTTTGAAGACGAGTTTGGTGACTCGTATATATTAGGGGAAGATTAGAAGACGGGTTTCTTAGTTTATACTTCTTATTTTGGTGCTAATTGATTTGCTAGCTAAGGTAACGATTCCGAGTTACTCGACGAATTAATGTTACATAGCTTTTGTTTCTTTTGTTTTTGGTTCATCTTTCGTTTTTGTTCATGTTATTATGATTTATGGATTTTTACTAGTAACATGATAAGTGGTTATGATTTTCATGTTGTATGGTATTTTTAATATCATTTCATAAATGTTTTCCCTTGCAAAAGCTTTCGTGTTGATTTTGTAAACCGATTCTTGTCTTTGATACTCTTGTTTTCTACTCTCAAGTTTCGAGGACGAAACTTTTTAAAAGGTGGGGTGATTGTAACACCCGCAAATGTACCCTATTTTTCTAGTAGAAATATTTTACGAAAGCTTTTCAGGAAATTTAAGTTTTAAATTAGAATTTTAAGTTCCGAGTCGAATTTAGAATTTCCGAGTTCGTATTTGGAATTTCCGAGAGATTTCATGAAAATCCCGTCTTAAGTCGAGTTTGACTTTTCTTGACTTTTGAGTCGTCTTTGACTTTTCTTGACTTTTGAGTCGTCTTTGACTTTTCTTGAATTTTAAGTCGTCTTTGACTTTTCTTGAATTTTAAGTCGTCTTTGACTTTTCTTGACTTTTGAGTCGTCTTTGACTTTTCTTGACTTTTGAGTCGAGTTTGACTTTCCTTGACTTTGGAACCGTCTTTGCCTTCCGTTGACTTTTCTCCTATACAACTCACACTACCCCTTAACCTAATTCATTACACAAACACAACCAAATTACTTCCTCCTTAAGCAAACAAAATCCTAGCCTCCCTCTTGGATTTCGATCTTAGAATCATCGTAACTCCTTCGTTCTTTGATAGAATTCACGTAAGTTCATCTCATTCTTCCCCTCTTACCTTCCTCTATCCGTATTGGTAATAAAATTACCGTCTTTCTCGCTTTTTAAATTATCCGTCTTTCTCAAGGTGAATGATCTTCATCTTTTATTATCTAATTGTTTGTAGGTGGAGACTAGGAAGGTTTAGAAACCGTTTAAAGACGCGAAAAGGTAACGGTGAAGGGTTTACCGGATCATTTAGTGGTTTTAAATGCTTTATATGCTAGGGGACTCGTATTTAGAATACGATAAGTAAGTTAGGAATTATGTTATGGATAATGATTGTTGTTGTTTGATGATTGTTGATGATGAATATTGATTGTTGATAGTTTTAGAGAGGAATTATGAGAATTGGAAATGATAGGATTGAATTTGGTTGAAGGCTCTCGGGTGAAATGGTAACAGAGTATCTCACGGTCGTGAGATGGCATCTCACGGTCGTGAAACCTCATTTCACGGTCGTTAAATACAAGTCACGGTCGTGACTTGTGCAGTTTCACTGCACTGACCCTTTTTGGTAGAATGATCATATCCTCCTTCCGTTACTTGCTGTTTTGGGCTTGTGACCACTCGTTGGAACCG